>JAVHJM010000019.1:0-47409 GCA_036971725.1 Arthrobotrys conoides | reverse complement strand
TTTTTTAAATTTAGAAAAATTAAATATAAAAAATATTTTTTTATTTTTAATATTTTTTAAAAAATTAATTTAGGATTTTTTTTTAAAAAATTTAATTTTTTTAAAATATTTAATTTTTTTTATTTTAAATAGTTTTTAATTTTATTAAATTTTATTTAATTTTTATATCCTTTTTTATTATAATATTTCTTTTTTTATTTTATTTATTTTATTATTTTATTAAATTTTTAATTTTAATATTATTTTTAAAATTAATATAAATTTTTTTATTATTAAAATTAAATTTTTTTAAAAAAAAAATATTATAAATTTCAAATTATTTTTAAATTTTTTTTTTTTTTTATTAAATAAAAATAAAAAATTTTATTATAAATTATTTTTATTTAAATTTTTGTTTAAATTTAATAATTTTTTTTTAAAGTTTTTCTAATTAATTTTATTTTAATTAAATTTATTAATTAATAAAAAATTGTTTATTAAATTATTTTTTTTTAATTTTATTTTAATTAAAATTATTTTATAATTTAATCCTATATTAATTTTTTTATTTATTTTTTAATTTATAATTAATTCTTTTAAATTAATAGATATAAAAGATAAATTAATAATTAAAAATTTAAATTTATTATTTTTTTTAATATTATAATAAGTTAATATACTAAGTTTATTTATTAATTATAAATTTTTATTTTTAATTAATTTTATTATTTTTTTTGTTTTTAAATTAAATTTAATTTTAAGATTTTATAATAAATAATAAGTATTAAAATTTTTAATTAATAATATTTTTTTAATATAATAATTTTTAATTTTATTAAAAAATTAATTTATTATATATTTTTTATTATTATTTTTTTATTTTTTATTATAAATATTAATAAATTTAATTTTTTTAAATTTATTTAATTTAAAATTAATAATTTAATAATCTTTATTTTTAATTAAATTTTTTTAATTTATAATTTTATAAAATAAATTTCCTTTTATAAAAATAATTATTTTATTTTAATTTTTTTTATTTTTTAAATTTAAAAAGATTAATTAAAATCTTATATATAAAATTATAATATTTTTTTTTAAAAATTAAAATTTTTATAAGAAAATTAAATTTATATTATTATAATTTAATACAAAATTTAAAATTAATTATATTATATTTATAAATCTTTTATACTTGTATTATATTATTTTTAAAATATTATTATTTATTTATAATAATATTTTATTTTTTATTTTTAAAAGATAAAAAATTCTCTATTTTATATTCTTTACTATAATTAATATATTTATATTTTATATATTTATGAAACTTTTTATTTTCTTAATATATATTACACAAATATTTAATTATTTTATATTTTTTAATATAAATTTCATAAATAAAATTATTTTTATAATTTAATATATAATATCTTATTTTTTAACAATTTATATATTTATTATTTTTAAAAAATTTTATATATTTTTAAAAAATTTTATATATTTTTTTATTTTAAAATTTTTATTTTTTAAAAAAATCTATTTTTTATTTTAAATTTTTATTATTTTTATTTTTATTTTTATAATAATAATTATAAAAAAAAATTTCTTTTTTTTTAATTTTTCTTTTTTTATTAATTATTTTAAATTTTTAATTAAAATAATTATATTATTTATTTTTATTTTTTTTTTAATATTTTTTATTTTTTAATTTTTAAAAATTTTATATACCACTAAAAAATTTTAATTTTTTATTTTAAAACATTTTTATATATATTTATTTATTTTAATAAATTTTTAATAAATTTTTTTTTTATATTTTAAAATATTTTCTTTTTTAATATTTTTATAAATAATCAAAATTAAATTTTTTTTTAAATTTAAAAAAATTCTAAAAATAATTAATTTTAAATTATTTAATTTTTGTTTAAAAATTTTTTTTTTTTTTTTTTAAAGATATTTAATTTTTAAATAGATAATTTAATAATATTTTTTAAAATTATTAATTTTTATTAATTAATTAATATTTTTATATTTTATAAATTTTATATTTTATATATTTTTTATATTTTTTAAAATTTTTAAATTATTTTTTATTTTATTATTTTTATTATTTTCTAAACAATTCAGGCGTATATTTTTTTTATATTATTTTTTTTTATTTCTTTTATTTTTTATTTTAAATTTTCTACCTCCTATATTTTTTTTTTAGAAGGTTATTTAATTTTTTAATTTTTAAAAATAAATTTTTTTTATTTATTTTTTTTCTACTATCATTAAAATCTATTAATATATTCCTTCTAAATCTTTTTTATAATATATAGATACACACTCCTATATTACCAAAACCAATTCATTTAAAAATAAACTCATTAATATATTTTCTATTTTAAAATTAATTTTAAAAAAATATAGTTTAAATTAAATAAAAAAATTTTTTTTTTATATAATAGACGATTATAATTTTTATATATCTTCTTTTATCATAATTATTTTATATTAGTTTTTATATCACTTTTATTTTTATAATATTTTTATATAATTCTTCCCATTTTTTCAATTAATATAATTTTATTTAGTTTTGGATATTTTGTTTAAAAGTTATGGGGAGGTTGTTCGTTCCAAAGGTCGATTATTATAATAATAATATTATTAATATTAATATTGAATTTAGATAAACTAATATTTAAATAATTAGTAATCTAAGTTTTTTAAATTTATTAATTAAATTTATAATTATATTAACTATTTTGGTAATAAATTTATTAAAATTATTTAACTTATAAAAATTATAATTAATATATAATATTTTTATAGTTTATAGATTAGATATAATTATTTATTTTATAATTAAATTTTAAATTAATTATAAAAATAAATATTTAAAGTATTTAATAAGAATAAAAGTGTAAAAATTAAAAAGCTTAATTTTTTTATTTATAAAAATGCAAAATAAAGTAGAGAAAATAGTTGAAGTTAATAATATTTTAAAAAATGTTGTAGATTGAGTAGGCTTGAGAGTTTTTAATTTGATAAAAATAATAGGTTATTTAATTTTTTTTAAAAATATTTGTTATATTGATATTTAAAATATAATTTATTAAAATAAAAAAATTATTTTAATAATATTTTTTAAAATTATTAATATTATTAAATTAAATATGGTTGTTAAATTTATTAAAAAAAAATTGGGTTGGAGATTAATTACATAGTTTATAAGATTTAATTATTTTATAATATTGGATTATAAATTTAAGATTTAGAGAATTAAGTATAGAAAAAAAAAAAAAAAAAAAAAATTAATTAGATAATTTATATATATTTTTTTTAAAACATTTTTAATGGTATTAAAAATATTATTATTATTATTATTATGTATCATACACGCATGCAAGCTAGTAGCTTATAGCAAACAAAAAAATTTTTCTTTACAACACACCCAAAATTTCAAATAACAAATAAAACAAATAAAAATCATAATTTTAAATAGAAATTAATCTAAAAATTAAATAAATCAATATAATTAATCTATTTTGATTTTTTTTTATTTTTTTTAATTTTTTTATTTTTTTTTATTATTTTTCTTAAAATTTTTTTCCTTTTACATTTATTATCTCTTTTTTATTATTAAAAAAAAATTATTAATTTTATTCTAATGTTTTTTGTCTACAATCTTATAGTTAATTTTTTGAAATTTTTTAATTAAAATATAAATCTATTTTTTAAAATTTCTTTATTTTATTTTAATTTTAGTTTTTTTTTTTTGATTATTTCTCTATGTAATTTTAGTTTTTTTTATAAATTTTATTATATATTATAGATTTATATTATATCTTCTATCGACCTTCGGAACGAACAACCCCCCCATAACTTTTGAACGAAGTATTTAAAACCAAATAAAATTATATTAATTGAAAAAGCAAAAAAAACTATACAAAAATATTACAAAAATAAAAGTAATATAAAAATTAATATAAAATAATTATAATAAAAGAAGATATATAAAAATTGTGATTATCTATATAAAAAAAAAAAATTTTTATTTAATTTAAATTATATTTTTTTAAAATTAGTTTTAAAATGGAGAATATATTAATAAATTTATTTTTAAATAAACTAATTTTGGTAATATAGGAGTATATATTTATATATTATAAAAAAAAATTTAAAAAAAATATATTAATAGATTTTAATAATAGTAAAGAAGAAATAAATAGGGAAGATTTATTTCTAAAAATTAAAAAATTAAATAATTTTCTAAAAGAAAAAATATAAAAGGTAGAAAATTTAAAATAAAAAATAAAAAAAATAAAAAAAAATAATATAAAAAAGATATATGTCTAAATTACCTAAAAAATAATAAAAACAATAAAATAAAAAACAACCTAAAAATTTTAAAAAATATAAAAAATATATAAAATGCAAAATTTATAAAATACAAAAATATTAATTAATTAATGAAAGTTAATAATTTTGAGAAATATTATTAAATTACCTACCTAAAAATCAAATATTTTTAAAAAAAAAATAAATAAAATTTTTAAAGAAAAATTAAATAATTTAAAATTAATTATTTCTAAAATTTCTTTAAATTTAAAGAAAAATCTAATTTTAATTATTTATGAAAATATTAAAAAAAAAGATATTCTAAAATATAAAAAAAAAATCTATTAAAAACTTATTAAAAGAAATAAATATATATAAAAACCTTTTAAAATAAAAAATTAAAATTTTTTAATAATACATAAAATTTCTAAAAATCAAAAAATAAAAAATATCAAAAAAAAATAAAAATAAATAATACAATCACTTTAATTAAAAATCCAAAATAATTGATAAAAAAGAAAAATTAAAAAAAAAAAAATTTTCTTCTATAATTATTATTACAAAAACAAAAATAAAAACAATAAAAATTTAAAACAAAAAATATATTTTTCTAAAAAATAAAAAATTTAAAATAAAAAGATATATAAAATTTTTTAAAAATAATAAATATATAAATTATTAAAAAATAAAATATTATATATTAAATTATAAAAATAATTTTATTTATAAAATTTATATTAGAAAATATAAAACAATTAAATATTTATATAATATATATTAAAAAAATAAAAAGTTTTATAAACATATAAAATATAAATATATTAATTATAATAAAAAACATAAAATAAAGAATTTTTTATATTTTAAAAACAAAAAATAAAATATTATTATAAATAAATAATAATATTTTAAAAATAATATAACATAATTATAAAAGATTTATAAATATAATATAATTAATTTTAAATTTTGTATTAAATTATAATAATATAAATTTAATTTTTTTATAAAAATTAAAAAAGATTGAAATAAAATAATTATTTTTATAAAAAAAAATTTATTTTATAAAATTATAAATTAAAAAAATTTAATTAAAAATAAAAATTATTAAATTATTAATTTT
This sequence comes from Arthrobotrys conoides, assembly GCA_036971725.1. Classification (NCBI taxonomy): domain Eukaryota; kingdom Fungi; phylum Ascomycota; class Orbiliomycetes; order Orbiliales; family Orbiliaceae; genus Arthrobotrys; species Arthrobotrys conoides. Next base: position 41,981 of record JAVHJM010000019.1, on the reverse strand, counting down.
AAATTAAACAACTTTAAAAAAATTAGATTTATTAATATTTATAATAAAAAATAAAAAAATAATAATGAAAAATATATAATAAATTAATTCTTTAATAGAATTAAGAATTGTTGTATTAAAAAAATGTTATTAATTGAAGATTTTAATATTTATTATTTACTATGGAATTTTAAAATTAAATTTAATTTAAAAATAGGAAAAATAATAAAATTAATTGAGGATAAAAATTTATAATTAATAAATAAATTTAGTATATTAACTTATTATAATATTAAAAAAAATAATAAATTTAAATTTTTAATTATTAATTTATCTTTTGTATTTATTAATTTAAAAGAATTAATTATAGATTAGAAAATAGATGAAAAAATTGATATAAAATTAAATTATAAAATAATTTTAATTAAAATAAAATTAAAAGGAAATGATTTAATAGATAATTTTTTGTTAATTAATAAATTTAATTAAAATAAAATTAATTAAAAAATTTTAAAAAAAATTTATTAAATCTAGATAAAAGTCTAGATGAAAATAATTTATAATAAAACTTTTTATTTTTATTTAATAAAAAAAAAAAAAATTTTAAAAATAATTTAAAATTTGTAATATCTCTTTTTTAAAAAAATTTAATTTTAGTAGTAGAAAGATCTATATTAATTTTAAAAATAATATTAAAATTAAAAATTTAATAAAATAATAAAATAGATAAAATAAAAAAAGCGATATTATAATAAAAAAGGATATGGAAATTAAATAGAATTTAATAAAATTAAAAACTATTTAAAATAAAAAAAAATAAATATTTTAAAGAAATTAAATTTTCTAAAAAAAAATTTTGGATTAATTTTTTAAAAAATGTTAAAGATAAAAAAATATTTTTTATATTTAATTTTTCTAAATTTAAAAAAATTTAAAAAATGTTAAATTTAATTTATGAGGATAAAAATGTTTTTAATTTTGAAGATAAAATAAAAATATTAAGAAAAATATTATTTTTAAAATTGTTAAAATATAAAAAAATAAATTTACTTTTACTAGTGGAAATAATAATTAATAAAAAATTAATTAAATAAAAAAAAATAAGAGATAATAAAATTAAAGAAGTTATTTTTTTATTTAACTTTAAAAAAATATTAAAATTAAATAAAATTAATTTTTTATATTTAAAAAAAATTTATAAAATTATATTAAAAAAATTTAATAAATTATTTAAATAATTATTAAATAATAGTTATTATCTAATTAGTTTTAAAAAAATAATTAAAATAATTTTATTTAAATTAAATAAATTGAATTATAATATTTTAAAAACTTACAAAATCATTAATTTATTAAATTATTTAGAAAAAATATTAAAAAAAATAATAATAAGAAGAATAGTTTTTTTATTAAAAATTAATAAAATTTTAAATCCAAAATAAATTAAAAATAAAAAATAGAAATTTATAATTAATATAATTCTGTTTTTAGTTTATAATATAAAAATTATTATTTCAAAAAAATTAAAATTTTTTATTTTATTTTTAAATATTAAAAAAATTTTTGATAATATTTTAAAAGAAAGGTTGATTAATATATTAAAAAATATAAATTTTTTTAAACAATTAATTTAATAAATAAATAATTTTATATTTAAAAGATTAATTAAACTAACTTTTAATAAATAAATAAAAAAATTAAAATTTATAAAAACTAAAATATTATAAAGCTTTTTAATATTCCTAATTCTTTTTTTATTATATTTAATATTATTATTTAATTTATTAAAAAAAAAATATTATTTATTATTAAATTATTTTATATAAATAATTTAATTTAATTGTAATTAATAAAAAAATAAAAACAAATATAAAAGAATTAAAAAAGACTACAAAAATAATCTTTAATTAAATTATAAATAATATAATAACTTTTAATAATATAAAATCAAAACTAATTTATTTTAAAATAAATTCAAAAAAAGAAAATAAATTTAAAGAATTAAATATTAAATTATTAAATAATATAATAATAAAATTTATTAATAATTTAAAATAATTAAATATATATTTTAATATAAAATTAAATTTTAAAAACCATATTAAAATTAAAATTAGTGTAGTGAATAAAATTTTAAATTTTATTAAAACACTAATAAATTTAAAAAAAAGATTTAAAACTAAAATTTTAATATAATTATATAAAAGTTGTATTTATTTTATTTTAAATTATAAAACTAAAATTTAGTGGAAAAATTAAAAGCAATAAAAGGTTTTAAAAAAATGTAAATTAATTTAAAATAAAATATTAAAAAAAATAATAAAAGGTTTCAAAACAACTCCAATAAATATTTTAGAAGTTAAAGTTTTTATTTTATTATCAAAAATTAAATTAAATAGAATATAAAAAAAATATATTTTAAAATTTTTTTTTTTTAATAAAAATTATTTTATAAAAAAAAGATTTTTAAAATTATTTTTATTTAAATTTATTTTAAAAAAAGAAAAAATAAATTTAAAATCTTATTTAAAATAAAATAAAAATAAAAAAAAAATAAAAAAAAAAAAATATATTTTTATATTAAACAAAATATTATTAAAAATTAACTTTTTAATAAACTTATATATAAAAATTAAAAAAATAAATATAAAATTTAATTTATTTTAAATTAAAAATAAAATTAATTTCCTTATAAATAATATATTTAAAAATTTAAAAATAAAAAATTATAAAAATAAAACAATAATTAAATTAAATTTTAAAAAAAATTTATTTATTTATATAAATAATTTTATACTAAAAATAAAAAATAAAAATAAAAATAATAAAAAAAAAAATTTTTAAAAACAAAAATATATAAAAAAATAAATAATAAATTTATTTTTGAAATTTATTTTAATTTAAGAAAAAATATAAAAATATATAATATAAAATTAATTATTTTAAAAATAAAATTTGAAAAATTTTTAAAAATAATTAATAAAAATAAAAAAATAAAAAATATTTATTTTTTTATTAATAATTAAATTATAATAAAAAGATTACAAAATTTAAATATAAAACTTAATCAAAAAATAATTTTAAAAATTTAAAATATTGTAAATAAATTTAATTCTAGAAATATTAATATATTTATAAAATAAGTTTTAAGTTATTTTAAAATTATTAAAAATAAAAAAATAAATTATTTAATTAAAAAAATTATAAAAATAAAAATAAAAAGTTTGTTTAAATTTTTTACTTATTTAAAATAAAAAATAAAAAAAAAAGATTTAATAAAATAAAAAAAAAATATATATAAAATAAAAAAATAAATTAAATTATATTAATAGGTTAAAGTTAAAAAGAAATAAGATATTTATTAAATTTAATAATAATTTTATTTTTTTTTTAATTTAGTTAAAAACTAAATATAAGTATTTTAATAATTATTTATATAATATTCTAAATTTTAAAATTTTAAATAAAAATTATATATGTAGAAATAAACTTCAAATACTAAAATACTTAATTATAAAATATAAATTTTGTAATAAAAAAAGAAAAATATTAAAAAAAAAATTTAAAAAAATTAATAAATAATTAAATTATTACTTTTTATTATTTAATAATAAAGGTATAATTTTTTTAGAAGAATTTTTAAATAAAATAAATATTACAAAAAGAAAATATAATAAAAATTCTAAAAATAATTATTTTATAAAATAAAAAAATCTGAAAATTTAATAATAAAAAAGTTTTAAAAATAAGATATATTATTTTAATATTATATTAAAGTGGATGGGTAAGAATAATAGATATACAACATTGTTTTTTTAATGGAAAAAAGAAGAAAGAGACAAAAGGGTTAAAAGAAGTTTTAAAAATAAAAATAAAAAATAATAATAAAAATAATAAAAATAATAAAATACAAAAAGTATGTATTTTAATTTCTTTTCCTTTATTCCGCCATAACCGAAAGGTTGCATGCGTGTATGATAAATAATAATAATAATAATTATTATTATTATAATAATAACAAATTTTGGAATTTAATTTAATATAATTTTTTTATAATTTTATAAAATTAATAAAATAATTATTTAAAAATATAATAATTTCTATTTAAAATTTATAATAAAATTAAAAATTAAATCATTAATTTCATATTTAAAATTCTTATAAAAATAAAAAATATCAAATACTAAATTTTAATATTTATTTTTTAAAATATAAATTATAATATTATTTTAAATAAACTATTATAATTTTATATGATTACAAAAACAAATTTAAATACCAGCACCAATATTATAATTTTTAGAAAAAATAAAAAACAAACTCATTTCTGTCTTTCTTCAGCCAAACCTATTTATATAAAACTAGTTTAAAAAAAAGATAATAATAAAATTATTATTAATTATATTAAAATATTTTAAAATTTAAAAAAATTAAAATATATAAAAAAAAAAAAAATTCTAAAATAGTAGAATACTTAAAAACTTTATTAAAAAATTAATCCATCATAAATTAAATATTAATATTGTATTAGTATTTAAATTATCTCTTAAATTTATAATTTTTATATTTATAATTAAATAGAAATATATATTTATTATAAAAAATTTATTTTTTTTATTATTATTTTATTTATTATTTTAGAAATTTTTAAAAAATTATGTATGTTTTATAAAACTTATAAATTTTACCTAAATTAATTAACAATTAAAGTTACTTATTTTCTCTATTTATTAATATTCTTTGAACTTATAGTAGAAGTATCTTAAAACATTAATACAAATTAACATTTTATATAAATATAAAATTAATAAAGTAAATCTTATAAACCTATTTATTTTTTTTTTTAATTTTATAATAATCTAAAATAATTTAAATTAATACTAAAAAAAAATGGTTGTAAAAACATATACTTACTATACCTATTTTAAATTATAAATAATTTTTAAGTTTAATATTATTTATAAAAAAAATAGGTTTATATCTAAATAATTAACCTATTTAAATATTAAAACTAATATTATATTAAAAAAATAAAAAATATTTAAAATAATTTTTTTTAATTATAAAATTATTTTATTATAAAAATTTAATAAAATAAATTATTTTAATTTTTTTATTTATTTATTAATAATTATTAAATAATATTTATAATTATAAAAATAAATGTAATAATTATAAAAAATATTAATATATTTTTCAATAATAATTAATTTTTTAAATTCTTTATTAAAATATTTTATATTTATTTACTTAATTTATTTTTTAGTTATAATTAAATATTTATAGATAAAGTTTTTTATAATATTATTGTTATTATAATTTTATTAAATTTATTTTATTAAATAACTTTAATATAAAAAATTACTAATTCAATAATTATTTTTTAAAAAATAATAATAATTATCTTTTTTATTATTTTAAAATATAGAACTTTTTTTATAGATGATTTTAATATATATAATTTTAAATTTATTTATAATAATAAAAAAATTATTTTAAAAATATATTGATTTATGTTGGAAGTTTTTATCAATTTAAATAAAGTATTTATTAAATTAAAATAAATTAATTTAATTATTTTAGTTGGGAAATCTAAATATTTAGTTAGTAATATAGTTATTATTAGATATATGTATATTACAAAAAAAAGATTTTTGAATATAAATAAAATTAAAAAAATTTTAAATTGAAAATATTATAAAAATATTATAATAATAAAAGTCTTTTTAAGAATATATATATATTATTATATTTAGATTAAAAAATTTATTATTATAACTATTTTATTTTATTTATTTACTAAAAAAGGATAGTCATTTAAATAAAAAAGTAATAAAAAACATATTATAGTTTAATTACAAATTTTTTTAATTATTCTATTTATTTTTAAAATAATAAATATTAATATATTTATTAAAAAAATTATTTTAGAAATAAATATATTTTTATAAAAATAAAATATAATATTATTTTAGATATTTAATGATAGAAAGTATCTTATTTATTATAAAAATAAAATATAAAATAATATAAAATAAAAATATAATATTATTAAAAAAAAATATAAAAAATTATTAAAAATTTTAGAAAAATTAAAATTTTGATTATATAAAATTTATTTTATAATAAAAATTACCATTAATATTTTAATAATTTAATTAAATATATTTTTAGTAGATTTTCTTAATACTTTAATAATTTAATAATTAATATAAATTTATTTATTTAATTTCAAAGTAAAGTATATTTTTAAAAAAAAGTATATTATAACTAATAAACTATTTTATAAATTTATAATTTTAAAAAAAATAAAATAAGTTTACAAAAAAAAAATTTAAATAATTTTATTAATAATTAATTGAATATTATAAATTTAAAATTATTTAACTTATTTATTTTTGAAGAATATATTGGAAAATAATTGGAAATATATTATTTCTTTAAAATAATAAAATATTTAAAAAGAATATCTATATACTACTATTAATTTTTAAAATAAAAAATATTTAAATTCATTTTAATATCCAATATTTTATAAAAATAAAAAAAATAAAAATATAATCCATATTAAAAAATTATAAACTAATTTAATAATTATTATAAAATTTTTATTAAATTATATAATAATTATAATTATAAAAAAATTAAGATTATTTATCAAAAAATTATAAATTATTATTATTAAAAAAAATTATTTTAAAATATACAAAAATATATTAAATCCTATTTAAAATATCAATATTATATTGGAATAGTGCAAAAAATTATATTTATCTCTATTATAAAAATAAGATTTTAAAAAAAGATAAATTTAAATATTATTTATATATTATTTTTATTTAAAAAATATTATTTAATTTATATTTAATATTATTTTATTAAATAATTAAAAATTAAAAATATAAAATAAATTAATTTTAAAATAATAATTAAATTTTTATTAAAGGATATTTTATATTATTATAAATATATAAAAAAAGTAATATTTAATAAAAATTTAAAAAACTTCAAATAAATAAATAATTTATTAAAAATATATAATATTAAAAAAAATATATATTTATTTATTATATTTAATTTAATAAAATAATAAAATTATTATTAAATTAATTATTAAATATATTTTATATTATTTAATATATAAAATAAAATTTTTATTATTTATAAATTGAAGTATTTTTATTTAATATTTTTTATTTTAAAAATTTATATATATTAAAAAAAATTCCTAGTATTAAAAATCTATTATTTGAAAAGATGGGATAAAAACTTACAAAAAATATTTTTGTGTTTATGTTGTTATTATGAGGTTGTAGTTGATTGATAAAATTTTTTTTATAAGTAATTAATAAAATATATATTTTTGGAGATATAATTTTATTTTATAATACTTAATTAAAATTTTCTGATTTAGTTAAAATAATTATAAAATAAATAGGATTATATTGAATAGTAGAAGTATTTCTAAAAAAAAAATATTATATTTTTTATAAATTAAATAAAAGTAAGTATATAGGGATGGTAATAAATAATTATATAAAATTATATTATTAATATTTAAAATTTAATAATCTAATAGATATTTTTTTTAATTTAAAATCAGAATTGTTATATAATATTAAATAAAATAGTAAAAACTTGTAAGATGTTGTAGTTATTAGGGTACTAGAGATATTTTGTAATTTTTATAAAATAAAGGTAGAAAATGAATAGGTTATAAAAAGTCTGTGGAATGATGATAATAATGAGAATATAATTTTAAACATATTTATTAGGTTAAAGTTTAGATTTTAAGTTTTTATAAACAATGAAATTATTTAGGTATTAGATGTAGTTTTTAATCTAATTATTAAGAAAAGTAGAAGAAGATTATTAAAATAATGTTTATAAGTATAATATTAAAATAATAAGAATTTAATCGACTTTCGGAACGAACAACCCCCCTATATCTTTTAAATAAAATATTTAAAACCAAATAAAAAAATATCATTCAAAAGTTTTTAAAATAAAAAATAAATATATGAAAATATAAAATATAAAATATAAAATAAAATAACAAAAAAAAAATTATAAAAAAAATTTTAAATATTTTTTATAATTATTTATATATAAAACAAAAAAAAATAATAAAAATATACTAAAAAATATTATAACCTATTTAAATTAAATAAAAAATAAATATATTAAATAAAATTTCAATAAATAAATTAATTCTAATTATTTAATTGATTAAATTTTAAAATAAAATATAAAAAAAACAATTTTCAATTAATTTAAATTTAAAAATCTATAATAGAAAAAATTTAATAACCCAAAACCAAAGATTAAAACAAATAATTAAAAAAAAAAAAAAAAAAATCCAAAATTTTAAAAAAAAAATAGAAAAAATAATTTAAAAGATAAAATATACACAGAAATAATAAGAAAGGTTATAAAAATAATAAAAATGATAAAAACAATAATTCCAAAACTAAAAATATTATTTTTATCAAATAAAAAAATTATTATACCAAAAACAAACTTAAATTTATCAAAAATAATGATAAATAAATATAAAAAAACAATAAATATAATTTTAATTAATTATAATTTAAAAATTAATATATTTAATATTTTTTTAAATAAAAAAAAAATGTAATATTAATAATAAATAAAAATATTAATAGTGAAGAGATTTTAAAATACAAAAAATAAAATTTTTGAGGAAATTATAAAAATAAACAAATTTGTTTAAAAACTATTAAAAGTAAAAACCTAAAAATTTGTAATTATATATGGGGTACAAACAAAAAAAAATCAAAATAAAAAAAAATTAATTTTTCTTCAAAAAAAAATAGAAAAAAACAATTTTAAAATATTTGTTGTAAAATTATTAAGATGGCTAATATTTGAAAAAAAATTATAAAATAAAAAATTTTCTTTTATTGTTTTAGTAATAAAAACAAAAAAATAATATTTAATATTTTTAAAAAAAAATTTTTTGTGTAGAAAAAATATTTAAAGGTAGAATAATATTACAATCTTAACTCTAAAAATTAATATAATAATTGTTAAAAAATTGGATATTAAAATTTTAAATATAAAAAAAGTATAAAATATAAAATTTATTTTTATAAATATAAAATATATAATATAAAAAAAAAAATTATATAAATATATTAAAATAAAATATATTTTATATAATAAAAGTTATTTTACAAATAAATGCATATAAAATAAAAATAAAAATAAAAATAAAAATTAAAATTAAAAAAATTAAAATTAAATAATAAATTTTATAAAAATTTATTAATATAATTATAATATATTTACAAATGTAATATAAAATATATTTAATTTTATATTTAAAAATAAAATAAATTTTATTTTTTCTTAAATTTTAATTTTTTAAAAAAAAAAAAAATTATAATTTTATATTTTAAATTTAATTTAATTTATTTGATTTATGGAGAGAATGGGCTACAAGTAGTCATTTTCTTTTTAAAAAATATTAAATATAAAATTTTAAATTGAATAGATTTAATTAATGATGAAGATTGTTAGGTTATAAATTTTAAATTTAATAAATTTAATATTTTTAGAATTTTTAATATTTATAATGAAAAATAATAAATAAATTTAAATATAATAAATATAATAAAACTATATACAATAAAAAGATTATATTAAAAAAATTTTTTAATTATAAAAATAAATATTTAATTTTAAAAATTTTTAATTCTTATTATTTTTTATAAAATTTAAATTATTTAAATGAATTAAGATTTAAAAAAATAATAAAATTAATTAAAAATAAAAGATTATAAATTTTAAATAATTTAAAAATATTAACTTATTATTATTAAAAAAAAAAATATAAATGGTTTATTTGTTTTAAATTTAACTTTAATTATAAATTTAATAATTAATTTTATTAAAAAATAAGAACCTTTGGAATGAATGACCCATAACTTTGGAACGAAGTATCTAAAATTAAATAAAAAGATATCTTTTGAAAGTTTTTAAAATAGAGAATAAATATACTAAAAAATAAAATATAAATTGAAAATATAAAAGAGAAATTATAGAATAAAATTCTAAAAATCTTTTATAATTATTTATATACAAAATAAAAAGGAGTAATAAAAAGAATATTAAAAATATTATAGTTTTTTTAAGTTAGATATTGAAAATGGATATGCTAAATAATTTTTTGATGAATAAATTGATTTTAGCTACTTAATTAGTTAGATTATAAAATAAAATATAAAAAAGATAATTGTTAATTAATTTGGATTTAGAAATTTATAATATAGAAAATTTAATAGTTTAAAATTAAAAATTAAAATAAATAATTGAAGAAAAAGAAAAAGAAATGTAAAATTTTAAAAAAGAAATAGAAAAAATAATTTAAAAAAATAAAATATATATAGAAATAATAAGGAAAATTACAAAAATGATAGAAATAATAAAAATGATAAAAATGATGAAAATAATAATTTTGGTTTAAAAAATATTATTATTATTAAATAAAAAAATTATTATTTTAAGAATAAATATAATTTTATTAAAAATAATGATGAATAAATATAGAGAAATAATAAATATTATATTAAAAAAAATAATCTAGAAATTAATATATTTAATATGTTATTAAATAAAAAAAAAATTTAATATTAGTAATAAATAAGAATATAAATAATAAAAAAATTTTAAAATATAAAAACAAAATTTTTTAAAAAATTATTAAAATAAATGAATTTGTTTAAAAATTATTAAAAGTGGAAGTTTGAGGTTTTATAATTATACACAAAATATAAACAAAAGAAAATTAAAATAAAAAAAATTTAATTTTTTTATAAAAGAAAATAGAAAAAGATAATTTTGGAATATTTCTAACAAAATTATCAAAATAGTTAATAAATAAAAAAAAATTATAAAATAAAAAATCTTTTTTAATAGTTCTAATGACAAAAATAAAAAAGATAATATTTAATATTCTAAGAAAAAAAATTTTATATAAAAAGAACATTTAAAAATAAAATAATATTACAATCTTAATTCCAAAAATCAATATAATAATTATCAAAAAATTAAACATCAAAATTTTAAATATAAAAAAAATATAAAATACAAAATTTACACTTTAAAATATAAAACTTATTTTTATAAATACATAACATGTAATAAAAGAAAAAAACTATACAAACACACTAAAATAAAATATATATTATATAAAAAAAATTATTTTATAAATAAATATATAAAAAAAAAAATAATAAAAATTAAAAAAATTACAATTAAAATAATAGATTATATAAAAATTTATTAACATAATTACAATATATTTATAAATATAATACAAAATATACTTAATTTTATATTTAAAAATAAAATAAACATTATCTTTCTTCAAAGATTATAATTTTTTTTTAAAAAAAAAATACAATTTTATATTTTAAATTTAATCTAATTTATCTAATTTATAAAAAAAATAAATTATAAATAATTATTTTTTTTTTAAAAAATATTAAATATAAAATTTTGAATCAAATAAATTTAATTAATAATAAAAATTATTAAATTATAAATTTTGAATCAAATAAATTTAATTAATAATAAAAATTATTAAATTATAAATTTTAAATTAAATAAATTTAATATATTCAAAATTTTTAATATTTATAATAAAAAATAATAAATAAATTTATAAATAATAAATATAACAAAATTATATATAATAAAAAAATTATATAAAATTTTTTTTTTAAATTATGAAAATAAGTATTTAATATTAAAAAACTTTAATTTATATCATTTTTTATAAAATTTAAAATATATTAATAAATTAAAATTTAAAAAAATAATAAAATTAATTAAAAATAAAAAATAATAAATTTTAAATAATCTAAAAATATTAATTTATTATTATTAAAAAAAAATATAAGTAACTTATTTATATTAAATTTAACTTTGGTTATAAATTTAATAATGAATTTTATTAAAAAATAAAAAATAAAAAATAAAAAATAAAATAAATATTAAATTAAATTATAAAATAATTTTATTTTATATATTATAATTAATAAATTTAATAAATACTTTATTATTTATTAATAAATATAATTAGGAAAAAATAAATTAAAAAATTTTCTAAAAAAAATTGTTAAAATTAAATAACAATTTAAATAAGAATAATTTTTAAAATAATTTATTTTTTTTATTTAATAAAAATAAGGTAGAAATGGAGTAAAAACTGGAGTAAATAACAAATCTATTTTAAAAAAATTTAATTAATATAATAAAAATATTAATATTAAAATTAATAATTATATTAAAATTTGAAATATGGTGGAATTAATAAATAAATATAAAAAAAAAAAGAAATACTGTAAGAAAAAAGATTTTAAAAAAATAATAAATTATAAAAGAATTAAAATTTATTTAAAAATAAAAAAAAACACATATTTCGAAATAATAAGAAAATTAAAATAAGAATTTTAAAAAAATTATCTAATAAATATAAAAGATAAAAAAAGTTTTGATGTATTAAAATATATAAAATTAAGAAAAATGCAAATAATTCCCAATTTAAAATTTGCAGAAGAAAAGGTGTTGAATTTTAAAAAAAATTAAAAATATTAAGAAAAGTGTTATTTCTAAAACTTTTAGTTTTTAAGGAGAAAAATAGCTTTATAATTTTAAATAAAAAAGAAATAAAATAAAAGAAAATTATAAATAAAAAAAATAAAAAAATTATAACTATTTATTTTAAATTTTAAAAAAGTATTAAATCTAAATAGAATAAATTTTTTATATTTTAAAAAAATATATAAAATAATTCTAGAAAAATTTAATAATTTATTTAATAAATTATTAAATTATAATTATTATTTAATTTGTTTTAAAAAAGTAATTGGGGTAATATTATTAAAATCAAATAAATTGGATTATAATATACTAAAAGTTTATAAAATTATAAATCTTTTAAATTATTTAGAAAAAATATTAGAAAAAATAATAGTAAAAACAATAATTTTTTTATTAGAAATTTATAATATATTGGATTTAAAATAAATTGATAGTAGAAAATTAAAATTTGTAATTAATATAATTCTATTTTTAGTAAATAATGTAGAAATAATAAAAAATGAAAAATTTTTAACTTTTGTTTTATTCTTAGATATAAAAAAAACTTTTAATAATGTTTTAAAAATAAGATTAATTAATATATTAAAAGATATAAAATTATCAATTTAGCTATTAAACTAGATTAAAGATTTTATATTAAATAAATATATTAAATTAATTTTTAATAGATAAATAAAAAAAAAATTAAATTTAGTAAAAATTAAAATATCTTAAAAATTATTTATATTCTTAATTCTATTTTTTTTATATTTAATACTTTTTTTCAAAAAATTAAAAATAAAATATTTATTTATTAAAATACTTTCTTATATAAATGATATAACAATAATAGTTTAAAATAAAAAAATTAACTAAAATATTAAAAAATTAAAAAAATATTAAAAATAGTTTTTTTATAAACTAAAAATAATATAATAACATTTAATAATGTTAAATCTGAATTAATTTACTTTTATTTCAAATATAAAGAAGAAAATAAAGTGGTTTTACCTAACAATATAGAAATAATATTATTAAAAATTATCAAATAATTGGGAGTTTTTTTTAATATAAAAATAAATTTTAAAATTTATATTAAAAATAAAATATTTATAGCAAAAGAAATATTTAATTATATTTAAAATTTGGCTAATTTAAAAATTGGATTAAATTTAAGAGTATTTATATAATTTTATAAAAGCTATATATATTCTATATTTGATTTTGAAACCAAAATTTGGTAAAAAAATTAAAATTTATTAATTAAAAAATTTAAAATACTTTAAAATAAAATAATAAGAAAAATAATAAATGTTTTGAAAATAATTTTAATAAATTTTATAAAAATTAAAATATTTATTTTACTACTAAAAATTAAGTTAAATGGTATATAAAAAAAATATATATTAAGAATATTTTTCTTAAATAAAAAATATTTAATTAAATTAAAAATATTAGATTCTTTTTTATTAAAAAATCTTTTTTAAAAAAAATAGAAAAAAATAATTTAAAATATTTAAAATGGAATAAAAATAAAATAGAAAAAAAAAAAATATTACAAAACTATATTAAATTTTATTTTGTTTAAAATTAATTTTTAAATAAATCTATATATAAAAATTAAAAAAATTAATTTAAAATTAAAATTTTTGTATAAGTAAAAGTAGTAAAAAACTAAAAACAAAAATATATAAAAAAAATATATATATATATTTAAATTTAAAAAAGAATTTAATTATTTATTTTGATGAATTTCTTTTAAAACTAAAAAACGATATAAAATTAACTAGAATTGGATGTTATGGAGAAATAGATCAAAAATCTATTTTTAAAATTTTAAAAATTTTAAATAATAAAATAGAAGTTTATGATGTAGAATTAATTGTAATATATGAAAGTTTTAAACAAATTAAATTAATTATAAAAAAAAATAATAAAATAAAAAAGTTTTATTTATTTATTGACAATTAGACTACAATAAAAAAATTAAAATCATTAAAAATAGATTTAAAACAAAAAATAATTTTAAAAATTTAACTTCTATATAACAAAATCCAGTTTTATAATATAAAAATAAATATTAATTGGGTATTGGGATATATAGAAGTAAAAGAAAATAAAAAAACAAATTACTTAACTAAGGAAGTTATAAAAATTCAAACTAAAAATCTTTTTATTTTTTACTCTTTTTTAAAAAGAAATATAAGATTATAAAATTTTATAAAATAAAAAAAAAACTAAAAAACAAATAAAATAAAATCAAATTATTTTAACTATTTAAGATTAAAAAAAAATAAAATTCTACAAAAATCAAATAATAAAATTAATTTGATAATAACTTAATTAAAAACTAATCATAAATATTTCAATAATTACTTTTATAAAATATTAAAAAATATTATTAATAAGAATTGTTTATGCAGCAGAATATTTTAAATATTAAAATATTTTTTATTATACTATAAAAAATATAAAAAAAAAAAAAAATATTAAAAAAAAAAATAAATAAAAAATTTATAAATATAAAATTTTTATTATTTAATAATATAAATTTATAACATACAATAAAATTTATAAAAAAAACCAAGATTACACAGAAAAATAATCAAAAAAAAAGACTAAAATTAAAATAAAATAAGAAGATTTTAAGAAATCGACCTTCGGAACAAACAACACCCTCATAACTTTTGAACAAAATATCTAAAACCAAATAAAATTATATTAATCGAAAAAACAGGAAAAGTTATACAAAAATATTACAAAAATAAAAATAATATAGAAATTAACATAAAATAATTATAATAAAAAAAGATATACAAAAATTATAATTATCTACCATATAAAAAAAAGAAAATTTTTTATTTAATTTAAATTATACTTTTCTAAAATTAATTTTAAAATAAAAAACATACCAATGAATTTGTTTTTAGATGAATTGGTTTTGGTAATATAGGAGTGTGTACCTATATATCATAAAAAAAAACTTAAAAAAAATATATTAATAAATTTTAATAATAACAAAAAAAAAATAAATAGGGAAGATTTATTTTTAAAAATTAAAAAATTAAATAATTTTCTAAAAAAAAAAGTATAAAAAATAGAAGACTTAAAATAAAAAATAAAAGAAATAAAAAAAAACAATATAAAAAAAACATATACTTAAATTGTTTAGAAAATAATAAAAACAATAAAACAAAAAATAATTTAAAAATTTTAAAAAATATAAAAAATATATAAAATATAAAATTTATAAAATATAAAAATATTAATTAATTAATGAAGGTTAATAATTTTGAGAAATACCATTAAACTACTTATCTATTATTATGTATCATACACGCATGCAAGCTAGTAGCTTATGGCGGACAGAAGAGAATTTTCTTTGCAGCATATCCAAAATTTCAAATAGCAAATGAAACAAATGAAAATTGTAATTTTGAATAGAAATTGATCTAAAAATTAAATAGATTAATGCTGTTGATCTATTTTGTTTTTTTTTAATTTTTTTTGGTTTTTTTATTTTTTCTATTATTTTTCTTGAGGTTTCTTTTTTTTTGTACTTATTATTTTTTTTTTTATTGTTGAAAAAAGAGTTGTTGATTTTATTTTGATATCTTTTATTTGTAATTTTATAGTTAATTTTTTAAAGTTTTTTAATTAAAATGTGAATTTATTTTTTAAGATTTTTTTATTCTATTTTAATTTTAGTTTTTTTTTTTGATTATTTTTTTGTGTAATTTTAGTTTTTTTTATAAATTTTATTATATATTATAGATTTATATTATTAAATAATAAAAATTTTGCATTTATAAATTTTTTATTTATTTTTTTTTTTTTATATTTTTTATAGTATAGTAAGAGATGTTTTGATGTTTGGGGTGTTTTATTATATAAACAATTCTTATTAATAATATTTTTTGATATTTTATAAAAATAATTATTAAAATATTTATGATTAGTTCTTAATTAGGTTATTGTTGAATTAATTTTATTATTTAATTTTTGTAGAATTTTATTTTTTTTTAATTTTAAATAATTAAAATAATTTGGTTTTGTTTTATTTATTTTTTAATTTTTTTTTTATTCTATAAAATTTTATAATCTTATATTTTTTTTTAAAAAAGAATAAGAGGTAAAAGGACTTTTAGTTTGAATTTTTATAGTTTTTTTAATTAAATAATTTGTTTTTTTGTTTCTTTCTATTTTTGTGTGTTTTGGTATTTAATTAATATTTATTTTTATATTATAAGACTGGATTTTGTTATATAGAAATTAAATTTTTGAGGTTATTTTTTGTTTTGAACTTATTTTTAATAATTTTAATTTTTTTATTATAGTTTGGTTGTTGGTAAATAAATAGATTTTTTTTTATTTTATTATTTTTTATTATAATTAATTTAGTTTGTTTAAGGTTTTTATATATTGTAATTAATTTTGTGTTGTAAATTTTTATTTTATTATTTAAATTTTTTGAGATTTTAAAAATAAATTTTTGATTTATTTTTTTATAATATTTAATTTAAGTTGATTTTATATTGTTTTTTAATTTTAGAAGAAATTTATTAGAATAAATAATTAAATTTTTTTTTAAATTTAAATATATTTTTTTTGTTTGTATATTTTTGTTTTTAGTTTTTTACTATTTTTATTTATATAAAGATTAATATTAGTTTTAAATTATAAAAATTTTAATTTTAAATTAATTTCCTTAATTTTTATATATGAATTTATTTAAAAATTAATTTTAAACAAAATAAAATTTAATATAATTTTATAATATTTTTTTTTTATTTTATTTTTATTTTATTTTAAATATTTTAAATTATTTTAAATTATTTTTTTTTTAAAAAAATTTTCTAATAAGAAAAAATTTAATATTTTTAATCTAATTAAATATTTTTTATTTAAAAAAAATATTTTTAATATATATTTTCTTTATATATTATTTAATTTAATTTCTAATAATAAAATAAATGTTTTAATTTTTATAAAATTTATTAAAATTATTTTCAAAATATTTATTATTTTTTTTATTATTTTATTTTAAAGTATTTTAAATTTTTTAATTAATAAATTTTAATTTTTCTATTAAATTTTGATTTTAAAATCAAATATAGAACATATACAACTTTTATAAAATTATATAAGTATTTTTAAATTTAATTTAATTTCTAAATTAATCAAATTTTAAATATAATTAAATATTTTTTTTATTATAAATATTTTATTTTTGATATAAATTTTAAAATTTATTTTTATATTAAAAAATTTTTTTAATTATTTAATAATTTTTGATAATATTATTTTTATATTGTTAAATAAAATTATTTTATTTTTTTTTTTATATCTAAAATAAAAATAAATTAATTTAGATTTAATATTATTAAATATTATTATATTATTTTTAATTTATAAAAAAATTATTTTTGATGTTTTTTTTAATTTTTTAATATTTTATTTAATTTTTTTATTTTAAATTATTATTACTATATTATTTATATAAAAAAATATTTTAATAAATAAATATTTTATTTTTAACTTTTTAAAAAGAAATGTTAAATATAAAAGAAATAAAATTAAAAATATAAATAATTTTTAAAATATTTTAATTTTTATTAAATTTAATTTTTTTTCTATTTATTTATTAAAAATTAATTTAATATATTTATTTAATATAAAATTTTTAACCTAATTTAATAACTAAATTAATAATCCTATATTTTTTAATATATTAATTAATTTTATTTTTAAAATATTATTAAAAACTTTTTTTATATTTAAAAATAAAATAAAAATTTTTTATTTTTTATTTTTTATTATTTTTATATTATTTATTAAAAATAAAATTATATTAATTATAAATTTTAATTTTTTATTACCAATTTATTCTAAATTTAATATATTATAAATTTTTAATAAAAAAATTATTTTTTTTATTATTATTTTTTTTAATATTTTTTTTAGATAATTTAAAAAACTTATAATTTTATAAGTTTTTAATATATTATAATTTAATTTATTTAATTTTAGTAATATTATTTTAATTATTTTTTTAAAATAAATTGGATGGTAACTATAATTTAATAATTTATTAAATAAATTATTAAATCTTTTTGGAATTATTTTATATGATTTTTTAAAATATAGAAAATTTATTTCATTTAAACTTAATATTTTTTTGAAATTTAAAATAAATATAATTTTTTTAACTTCTTTATTTGTGATTTTCTTTTATTTTTTTTTTTTTTTTTATTTGAGATTATGGGGTTGTTTTTTTTTTTTAAAAAATTGGAGATTTTGGAAATAATGTTTTTTTTAATATTTTTAATTTTTTTTTGAAATTTGATGTTTTTTTTTTCTAAATTTTAAATTGGGAATTATTTGTGTTTTTTTTAATTTTGTATATTTTAATGTATTAAAATTTTTTTTCTTTTTTATATTTGTTAAATAATTTTTTTAAGATTTTTATTTTTATTTTTTTATTGTTTTGAAATATATATATTTTTTATTTTTAAATAAATTTTAATTTTTTTGTAATTTATTATTTTTTTAAAATTTTTTTTTTTGTAGCATTTCTTTTCTTTTTTTATTTATTTATTAATTTTATTATATTTTGGATTTTCATATAATTATTAATTTTAATATTGATGTTTTTATTACATTAATTAAATTTTTTTGAAATAGATTTACCACTTACTTTAATTTTTACTCCATTTCTACCTTATTTTTATTAAATAAAAAAAGTAGATTATTTCAAAGATTATTTTTATTTAGATTTCTATCTAATTTTAACAATTTTTTTTAAAAGATTTTTTAATTTGTTTTTTTTAATTATATTTATTAATAAATAATAAAATATTTACTAGGTTTATTAATTATAATATACAAAATAAAATTCCTTTATAATTTAATCTAATATTTATTTTATTTTTAATTCTTTATTTTTTAATAAAATTAATTATTAAATTTATAACCAAAATTAAATTTAATACAAATAAACCATTTATATTTTTTTTTAATAATAATAAATTGGTATTTCTAAATTATTTAAAATTTATAATTTTTTATTTTCAATTAATTCTACTATTTTTTTAAATTTTAATTTATTAATACATTTTGAATTCTATAAAAAATAATGTAAACTAAAATTTTTTAATATTAAACACTTATTTTCACAATTTAAAAAGATTTTTTTATATAATTTTTTTATTATATATAATTTCATCATATTTATTATTTTTAAATCCATTTATTATTTTTCATTATAAATATTAAAAATTCTAAATATACCAAATTTATTTAATTTAAAATCTATAATTTAACAATTTTCATTATTAATTAAATCTATTTAATTTAAAATTTCATATTTAATATTTTTTAAAAAAAAAGTAACTATCCATAACTTATTCTCTCCATAAATCAAATAAATTAAATTAAATTTAAAATATGAAATTATATTTTTTTCTTTTTTTAAAAACCATAATTTTTGAAAAAAGACAATATCTATCTTATTTTTAAATACAAAATTAAGTATATTTTACATTACATTTATAAATATATTACAATTATATTAATAAATCCTTATATAATCTATCATTTTAATTTTAATTTTCTTAATTTTTATTATTTTTCTTTTTTATATATTTATTTATTAAATAATTTCCCCCACATAATATATATTTTATTTTAATATATTTACATAATTTCCCTCTTTTATTGCATATTATATATTTATAAAAATAAATTTTATATTTTAAAACACAAATTCTACATTTCACATTCTTTTCATATTTAAAACTTTAATATCCAATCTCTTAACAATTATTATATTAATTTTTAAAATTAAAATTATAATATTATTTTATTTTTAAATATTTTTTTTACATAAAAATTCTTTTTTTTAAAATATTAAATATTATTTTTCTTATCTTTATTACCAAAACTATTAAAAAAAAATTTTTATTTTACAATTTTTTTTGATTTATTAATTACCTTAATAGTTTTATTAGAAATATTCCAAAATTATCTTTTTCCATTTCTTTTTATAAAAAAATTAATTCTTTTTTATTTCAATTTTCTTTTATTTATATTTTATATACAATTACAAAATTCTAAATTTTTATTTTTAATAACTTTGAAATAAATTCATCCATTTTAATAATTTCTTTAAAAATTTTATTTTTATATTTTAGAATTTTTTTGTTATTTATATTTTTATTTATTATTAATATTAAATTTCTTTTTTTATTTAATAAAATATTAAATATATTAATTTTTAAATTATTTTTTTTTAATATAATATTTATTATTTTTCTATATTTATTTGTTGTTATTTTTAATAAAATTATATTTATTCTTAAAATAATAATTCTTCTACTTAATAATAATAATATTTTTTAAATTAAAATTATTATTTTCATCATTTTTATTATTTTTATTATTTTTATTATTTTTATAATTTTTTTTATTATTTTTATGTATATTTTATTTTTTTAAATTATTTTTTCTATTTTTTTTTTAAAATTTTAGATTTCTTTTTTCTTTTTTTTAATTATTTGTCTTAATTTTTAATTTTAAATTATTAAATCTTTTATATTATAAATTTCTAAATCTGAACTAATTAATAATTATCTTTTTTGTATTTTATTTTATAATTTAATTAGTTAAATAGCTAAAATCAACTTATTTATCAAAAAATCACTTAACATATCCATTTTCAATATCTAACCTAAAAAAATTATAATATTTTTAATATTCTTTTTATTACCCCTTTTTATTTTATATATAGATGATTGTAAAAAATTTTTAAAATTTTATTTTATAATTTTTTTTTTATCTTTTTGGTTTATATTTTGTTTTTTAATATATTTATTTTCTACTTTAAAAATTTTCAAAAGATATTTTTTTATTTAGTTTTGGATATTTTGTTCTAAAGTTATGGGGGGGTTGTTCGTTCCGAAGGTCGATGCTTTTTAACTACTTATCTAAAAATTAAATATTTTTAGAGAAAAAATAAATAAAATTTTTAAAAAAAAAATTAAATAATTTAAAATTAATTATTTTTGAAATTTCTCTAAATTTAAAAAAAATTTTAATTTTGATTATGAAAATATTAAAAAAAAAGATATTTTGAAATATAAAAAAAAAATTTATTAAGAACTTATTAAAATAAATAAATATATACAAAGACTTTTTAAAATAGAGAATTAGAATTTTTTAATAATATATAAAATTTCTAAAAATTAAAAAATAAAAGATATTAAAAAAAAAGTGGAAATAAATAATATAATCATTTTAATTAAAAATCTAAAATAGTTAATAAAAAAAGAAAAATTAAAAAAAAAAAAAAATTTTTTTATAATTATTATTATAAAAATAAAAATAGAAGTAATAGAAATTTAAAATAAAGGATATATTTTTCTAAAAAATAAAAAATTTAAAACAAAAAAATATATAAAATTTTTTGGAAACAATAAATATATAAATTATCAAAAAACAAGATATTATGTATTAAATTATAAAAATAATTCTACCTACAAAATCTATATTGGAAAATACAAAACAATTAATTATTTATATAATATATACCAGAAAAATAAAAAGTCTTATAAATATATAAAATATAAATATATTAACTATAATAAAAAATATAAGACAAAGAATTCTTTATACCCTAAAAACAAAAAACAAAATATTATTATAAATGAATAGTAATATTTTAAAAATAATATAATATAATTGTAAAAAATCTATAAATATAATATAGTTAATTTTAAATTCTATATTAAATTATGATAATATGGATTTAATTTTTTTATAAAAACCTTAATTTTTAAAAGAAAATATTATGATTTTATATATAGAATTTCAATTAATCTCTTTAAATTTAAAAAATAAAAAAGATTGAAATAAAATAATTATTTTTATAAAAAAAAATTTATTTTATGAGATTATAAATTAAAAAGATTTAATTAAAAATAAAAATTATTAAGTTATTAATTTTAAATTAAATAAGTTTAAAAAAATTAGATTTATTAATATTTATAATAAAAAATAAAAAAATAATAATAAAAAATATATAATAGATTAATTTTTTAATAAAATTAAAAATTGCTATATTAAAAAAAATATTATTAATTAAAAACTTTAATACTTACTATTTATTATGGAATCTTAAAATTAAATTTAATTTAAAAGTAGGAAAAATAATAAAATTAATTAAAAATAAAAATGTACAATTAATAAATAAATTTGGTATACCAACTTATTATAATATTAAAAAAAATAATAAATCTAAATTTTTAATTATTAATTTATTTTTTATATTTATTAATTTAAAAGAATTATATTTAATAGTATTTTTCTATCGACCTTCGGAACGAACGACCCCCCCATAACTTTGGAACGAAGTATCTAAAACCAAATAAAAAAATATCTTTTGAAAGTTTTTGAAATAAAGAATAAATATACTAAAAAATAAAATACAAACCAAAAAAACAAAAAAAAAATCACAAAATAAAATTCTGGAAATCTTTTATAATTATATATAAAATAAAAAAAAATAATAAAAAGAATATTAAAAATATTATAATTTTTTTAAATTAAATATTGAAAATAAATATATCAAGTAATTTTTTGATAAATAAATTAATTTTAATTACTTAATTAGTTAAATTATAAAATAAAATATAAAAAAGATAATTGTTGATTAGTTTGAATTTAGAAATCTACAATATAAAAGATTTAATAACTTAAAATCAAAAATTAAGATAAATAATTAAAGAAAAGGAAGAAAAAATCTAAAACCTTAAAAAAAAAATAAAAAAAACAATTTAAAAAAATAAAATATACACAGAAATAATAAAGAAAATTATAAAAACAATAAAAACAATAAAAATAATAAAAATGATAAAAATGATAAAAACAACAATTCCAATTTAAAAAATATTACTACTACTAAATAAAAGAATTATTATTTTAAGAATAAATATAATTTTATTAAAAATAATGATGAATAAATATAAAAAAATAATAAATATTATATTAAGAAAAAATAATTTAGAAATTAATATATTTAATATCTTATTAAATAAAAAGGGGAATTTAATATTAATGACAAATAAAAATACAAACAATAAAAAAATTCTAAAATATAAAAACAAAATTTTTAAAGAAATTATCAAAATAAATAAATTTATTTAAAAACTATCAAAAGTGGAAACTTAAAATTTTGTGATCGTATACAAAATACAAACAAAAGAAAATTGAAATAAAAAAGAATTAATTTTTTTACAAAAAGAAATAAAAAAAAACAATTTTAAAATATTTTTAACAAAATTACCAAAATAACTAATAAATAAAAAAAAATTATAAAATAAAAACTTTTCTTTAATAATTCTAATAATAAAGATAAAAAAAATAATATTCAATATTCTAAAAAAAAAAATTTTTATATAGAAAAAACATTTAAAAACAAAACAATATTATAATTTTAATTTTAGAGATTAATGTAATAATTATTAAGAGATTGGATATTAAAATTTTAAATATAAAAAAAATGTGAAATACAAAATTTGTATTTTAAAACATAAAATTTATTTTTATAAATGTATGATATATAATAAAAGAGGGAAATTATACAAATATATTGAAATAAAATGTGTGTTATGTGGGGGAAATTATTTGGTAAATAAATGTATAAAAAAGAAAAATAATAAAAATTAAGAAAATTAAAATTAAAATGATAGATTATATAAGAATTTATCAATATAATTGTAATATATTTATAAATGTAATGTAAGGTATACTTGATTTTGTATTTAAAAATAAGATAGATATTATTTTTTTTTAAGAATTATAATTTTTAAAAAAAGAAAAAAATATAATTTTATATTTTGGATTTAATTTAATTTATCCATATAAAGAAAATAAACTATGGGTGGTTACTTTTTTTTTAAAAAATATTAAATACGAAATCTTTAAATAAATTTAATTAATAATAAAAATTATTAAATTATAGATTTTAAATCAGATAAATTTAATATATTTAAAATTTTTAATATTTACAACAAAAAACAACAAATGGATTTAAAAATAATAAATATAATGAAATCATATATAATACAAAAATTATATAAAAAAATCTTTTTAAATTATAAAAATAAGTATTTAATATTAAAGGATTTTAATTTATATTATTTTTTATGGAATTTAAAATATATTAATAAATTAAAATCAAAAAAAATAATAAAATTAATTAAAAACAAAAAACTACAAATTTTAAATAATTTAGAAATATTAATTTATTATTATTAAAAAAAAAATATAAGTAGTTTATTTATATTAAATTTAACTTTAATTATAAATTTAATAATTAATTTTATTAAAAAATAAAAAGTTGAAAATAAAATAAATATTAAATTAAATTATAAAGTAATTTTATTTTGTATATTATAATTAATAAACCTAATAAATATTTTATTATTTACTAATAAATATAATTAAAAAAAAACAAATTAAAAAATCTTTTAAAAAGAATTATTAAAGTTAGATGGAAATTTAAATAAAAACAATCTTTAGAATAATTTACTTTTTTTATTTAATGAAAATAAGGTAGAAATGGAGTAAAAATTGGAGTAAATAGCAAATCTATTTTAAAAAAATTTAATTAATATGGTAAAAATATTAATATTAAAATTAATAATTATATTAAAATCTAAAATATAATAGAATTAATAAATAAATATAAAAAAAAAAGAAATGCTATAAAAAAAAAATTTTGGAAAAATAATAAATTACAAAAAAATTAAGATTTATTTAAAAATAAAAAAAATATATATTTCGAAATAATAAAAAAATTAAAATAAGAATTTTAGGAAAATTATCTAATAAATATAAAAAATAAAGAAAGTTTTAATATATTAAAATATATAAAATTAAGAAAAATACAAATAATTCTTAATTTAAAATTTAAAAAAGAAAAAACATTGAATTTTAAAAAAAAAATCAAAAATATTAAAAAAAAATATTATTTCTAAAATTTTTAATTTTTAAAAAAAAAAATAACTTTATAATTTTAAATAAAAAAAAAATAAAATAGAAAAAAATTATAAATAAAAAAATTAAAGAAACTATATTCACTTTAAATTTTAAAAAAACACCAGACCCAGATAGAATAAATTTTCTATATTTTAAAAAAACATATAAAATAATTCCAGAAAAATTTAATAATTTATTTAATAAATTAATAAATTATAATTATTATCTAATTTATTTTAGAAAAGTAATTCAAGCAATATTATTAAAATTAAATAAACTAAATTATAATATATTAAAAGCTTATAAAATTATAAGTTTTTTAAATTATTTAAAAAAAATATTAAAAAAAATAATAACAAAAAAAATAATTTTTCTATTAAAAATTTATAATATATTAAATTTAAAACAAATTAATAATAAAAAATCAAAATTTATAATTAATATAACTCTATTCTTAATAAATGATATAAAAATAATAAAAAATAAAAAACTTTTAATTTCTATTCTATTTTTAAATATAAAAGAAGTTTTTGATAATATTTTAAAAACAAAATTAATTAATATATTAAAAAATATGGAATTATTAATTTAATTATTAAACTAAATTAAAAATTTTATATTAAATAAGTATATCAAACTAGTTTTTAATAAATAAATAGAGAAAAAATTAAATTTAATAGAAATTGAAATATTTTAAAAATTATTTATATCCCCAATTCTATTTCTTTTATATTTAATATTTTTTTTTAGAGAGTTAAAAATAAAATATCTATCTATTAAAATACCTTTTTATATAAATAATATAACAATAATAATTTAAAATAAAAAAATTGAATAAAATATTAAAAAATTAAAAAAAATTAAAAAATAATCTTTTTATAAACCAAAAATAATATAATAATATTTAATAATATTAAATTTAAATTAATTTATTTTTATTTTAAATATAAAAAAAAAATAAAGTAATTTTATTTAATAATATAAAAATAATATTATTAAAAATTATCAAATAATTAAGAATCTTTTTTAATATAAAAATAAATTTTAAAATTTATATTAAAAATAAAATATTTATAACAAAAAAAATATTTAATTATATTCAAAATTTAGTTAATTTAGAAATTAAATTAAATTCAAAAGTATTTATATAACTCTATAAATAAAATCAACCTTCGGAACAAACAACCCCCCCATAACTTTTGAACAAAGTATCCAAAACCAAATAAAATTATATCAATCAAAAAAACAAAAAAAACTATACAAAAATATTATAAAAATAAAAATAATACAAAAACCAACATAAAACAATTATAATAAAAAAAAATATATAAAAATTACAATTATCTACCATACAAAAAAAAATTTTTTTTATTTAATTTAAATTATATTTTTCTAAAATTAATTTTAAAATAAAAAATATACTCGTGTGTTGCAGGTTATGATAATTTGCAGCTCGTGATAAACAACTCCAACCTCGACTCATTCTCTTAAACATCGAAATCCAGCACCACATTAAATTTTTAAAATTATAAAAAAAATATAGTACTAATCCTCATTATTATAACTTTCAAATAATATTATTATTATCTATTTAAAAAATTTGTTTAATTTTTTAAAATTTTTTCTATTATAACAACTTTTTTAATTTTAAAATTAAATAAAAATGATGATATTTTTATTATTAAAATAATTATCATAGATACCAATACTAAAATAAAAAGAACTTTAAACTCTCTTCATCATATAATTTTTAAAAATCATAATATTTCAAAAATAGTGTGATAATGTAGTATTAATTATCAACATTTACAACATCATCTCAAAAATATTAATGTTTAAAAATTCTGTTTAGTCAATCAATCTTTAAATATTTTACAAAAATAAAAACTTATAAAATAAATATTTTGCTATTTTAATCAAAAATTTCCCTTTTATTTGGTTTTTATTATAAATAAAACATCTAAATTATATTAAATAATTTATTTTAATACTTCTAATTTTCATTAATCATAAATATCTCAATTTAAAAATAAATTTATTAATTAAATAAAATATAGAATTTTAAATTATATAGATAAAAAATGTATTATAACAATTTCAACAAAATTTATTAAATTATACTTCAATTGTATAAATTAATATTTGTAGATAATATCACTTAAACCCTTATATTAATATTTCATAATTTTAAATTATTATTCAAAACAAAACTATAAAATAAAATAATATATAAAATTTTAATAAAAAAGATATTGTAATAAATTAAAATCAATATCATTAAAATATTATATGTTGTAAAATATATGTTCGACTAACCCAAAATAGCAATAAAGAAAACATCACTATTATCAGTTATATAAATGCTAATAATACCAAAACAATATTGTTAACAATTATTTTCAAAAATATTTATTATATAAAAAACTAATATACTATTTTAAATAACAAAAAAACTATTTTTGATATTACAAAAAAGAAATAAATAAATAATATTCTTAGTGTTAAATAAACTTATTAATTCAAAATTTATTTACAGGTTAAAACATCATTTAATACATTTAAAAATCAATTATTAATTTTTAATAGTTATAAATCATATATTTTTATTAAGTTTTTAAATTTTTACTATATTAATAATATTAAATTATTATACATGTTTATTTATAATACCCACCTCTTCTAGCCACTAAATGTTAAATTCTTCAAACCATTACAATAATACTACTCAACTTATACTATTGAAATTTTATATAATATGGATTATTAAATACCTTTATTAAAATCTCAATTCTATTTAATATTCAAAAAAACATATAATAAAACATTCACCAAAAATAACATTACATTTGTATGGTGTTGATTTAAATATTTTTTATATAATCTTAATTTTATTATTAGACAATATAAAAAGATAATTTCTTTAGTAATAAAATTAGATAATATTAAATTATTATAAATGTTTCAAATTTTAAAAGATATTATTAATATTAAAAATTAATTTATTATATGTAATATTTTTTTATTATAATACTATTTTATAAACATATTTATAAAATCAACAAAACAAAATACTGTATATTATAATTTATTAGAGATATAGCTTAAAACATTACAAATAATTTGTAAAGAAATACAACAACATAACAATCAACATCAATTAATATCAAGATAAAATAGAGGTTATTTGGTAATCAATATAAACATACAACATATAAAAACAAATCAAAATTAAAAATGAGAAATGATAGTATAAAAAAAACAACAATTTAAATATTGTAGGTATTTACTAAAAAAATCTACAAGTTCTGTATTTTATGCTATTTTTATTAATAATAAAAAAAAACAAAATATATTTTTCAATTAAATTAACAATCAAACCAACAACAACAACAATTTCAATCTTTTTTTAAATAATAATAGATCTATAAAAACATCACTAGGAAGTTTTATAAATAATAATTAATTAAATATTTTTTTTATAATTTTAAAATCCAACACGGCGCTGGATTTCGATATTGAAGAGAATAAGTCGAGGTTGGAGTTGTTTATCACGAGCTGCAAATTATCATAACCTGCAACACACGAGTATGTTTATTTATTTTAATAAGTTTTTAATAAATTTTTTTTTTATATTTCAAAATATCTTCTTTTTTAATATTTTCATAAATAATCAAAATTAGATTTTTTTTTAAATTTAAAAAAATTCCAAAAATAATTAATTTTGAATTATTTAATTTTTCTTTAAAAATTTTATTTATTTTTTTTTTAAAAATATTTAATTTTTAGATAAATATTTCAATAATATTTCTCAAAATTATTAACCTTCATTAATTAATTAATATTTTTATATTTTATAAATTTTATATTTTATATATTTTTTATATTTTTTAAAATTTTTAAATTATTTTTTATTTTATCATTTTTATTATTTTTTGGGTAATTTAAACATATATCTTTTTTATATTATTTTTTTTTATTTTTTTATTTTTTATTTTAAATCTTTTATTTTTTGTATTTTTTTTTTTTAAAAAATCATTTAATTTTTTAATTTTCAAAAATAGGTTTTTCCTATTTATTTATTTTTTTGTTATTATTAAAATTTATTAATATATTTTTTTTAAGTCTTTTTTTGTAATATATAGGTATATATTTTTATATTACCAAAACCAATTCATCTAAAAACAAGTTTATTAATATATTTTTCATTTTAAAATTAATTTTAAAAAAATATAATTTAAATTAAATAAGAAATTTCCTTTTTTTTTTTATATAATAAATAATTGCAATTTTTATATATTTTCTTTTGTTATAATTATTTTATATCAATTTCTATATCACTTTTATTTTTATAATATTTTTGTATAGTTCTTTCCGTTCTTTCAATTGATATAATTTTATTTGGTTTTGGATACTTCGTTCAAAAGTTATGGGGGGGTTGTTCGTTCCGAAGGTCGATTAATACAAACCAAAAAAACAAAAGAAAAATCACAAAATAAAATTCTGGAAATCTTTTGTAATCATCTATATATAAAATAAAAAGAAATAATAAAAAGAATATTAAAAATGTTATAATTTTTTTAAGTTAAGTATTGAAAATGGATATGTTAAGTGATTTTTTAATAGATAAGTTGATTTTAGTTATTTAAGTAGTTAAATTATAAAATAAAATATAAAAAAAATAATTGTTGATTAATTTAAATTTAAAAATTTATAATATAAAAAATCTAATAATTTAAAATTAAAAATTAAAATAAATAATTGAAGAAAAAAAAAAAATCCAAAATTTTAAAAAAAAAATAATTTAAATAATTTAAGAAAATAAAACATATATAAAAATAATAAAAAAAATTATAAAAATGATAAAAATAATAAAAATGATAAAAATGATGAAAATAATAATTTTAATTTAAAAAAATATTATTATTATTAAATAAAAAAATTATTATTTTAAAAATAAATATAATTTTATTAAAAATAATAATAAATAAATATAGAGAAATAATAAATGTTGTATTGAGAAAAAATAATTTAAAAACTAATATCTTTGGTATTTTATTAAATAAAAAAAAAAATTTAATATTAATAATAAATAAAAATATAAATAATAAAAAAATTTTAAAATATAACAATAAAATTTTTAAAAAAATTATTAAAATAAATAAATTTATTTAAAAATTATTAAAAATAAAAGTTTAAAATTTTATAATTATATATGGGGTATAAATAAAAAAAAATTAAAATAAAAAAAAATTAATTTTTTTATAAAAAGAAATAAAAAAAAATAATTTTAGAATATTTTTAATAAAATTATTAAGATAATTAATAAATAAAAAAAAATTATAAAATAAACAATTTTTTTTAATAGTTTTGGTAATAAAAATAAAAAAAATAATACTTAATATTTTAAAAAAAAAATTTTTATATAAAAAAAATATTTAAAAGTAAAATAATATTATAATCTTAATTTTAAAAATTAATATAATAATTATTAAGAAATTAAATATTAAAGTTTTAAATATAAAAAATATATAAAATATAAAATTTATATTTTAAAATATAAAATTTATATTTTAAAATATAAAATTTATTTTTATAAATATATAATATATAATAAAAAAAAAATTATATAAATATATTAAAATAAAATATATATTATATGGGGGAAATCATTTAATAAATAAATATATAAAAAAAAATAATAAAAATTAAAAAAATTAAAATTAAAATAATAAATTATATAAAGATTTATTAATATAATTATAATATATTTATAAATATAATACAAAATATACTTAATTTTATATTTAAAAATAAAATAAATATTATTTTTTTTTAAAAATTATAATTTTTAAAAAAAGAAAAAAATATAATTTCATATTTTAAATTTAATTTAATTTATTTGATTTATAAAAAAAATAAATTATAAATAATTATTTTTTGTTTAAAAAATATTAAATATAAAATCTTAAATTAAATAGATTTAATTAATAATAAAAATTGTTAAATTATAAATTTTAAATTAAATAAATTTAGTATATTTAAAATTTTTAATATTTATAATAAAAAATAATAAATAAATTTAAAAATAATAAATATGATGAAATTATACATAATAGAAAGATTATATAAAAAATTTTTTTTTAAATTGTAAAAATAGGTGTTTAATATTAAAAGATTTTAATTTATATTATTTTTTATGGAATTTAAAATGTATTAATGAATTAAAATCCAAAAAAATAATAAAATTAATTGAAAATAAAAGGTTATAAATCTTAAATAATTTAAAAACACCAACTTATTATTATTAAAAGAAAAATGTAAGTAGTTTATTTGTATTAAATTTAATTTTGGTTACAAACTCAATAATTAATTTTATTAAAAAATAAAAAATTGAAAATAAAATGGATATTAAGTCAAATTATAAAGTAATCTTATTTTATATATTACAATTAATAAATCTAATAGATATTTTATTATCTACCAATAAATATAATTAGAAAAAAATAAATTAAAAAATCTTTTGAAAAAAATTATTAAAATTAAATAAAAATTTAAATAAAAATAATTTCTAAAATAATCTACTTTTTTTATTTAATAAAAATAAGATAGAAATAAAGTAAAAATTAAAATAAACAATAAATTTATTTTAAAAAAATCTAATTAATATAATAGAAATATTAATATTAAAATTAATAATTATATTAAAATTTAAAATATAATAAAATCAATAAATAAATAAAAAAAAAAAAAAATACTATAAAAAAAAAAATTTTAAAAAAATAATAAATTACAAAAAAATTAAGATTTATTTAAAAATAAAAAAAAATATATATTGAAATAATAAGAAGATTAAAATAAGAATCTTGGAAAAATTATTTAATAAATATAAAAAATAAAGAAAATTTTAATATATTAAAATATATAAAATTAAAAAAAATACAAATGATTTTTAATTTAGAATTTAGAAAAGAAAAAACATTAAATTTTAAAAAAAAATTAAAAATATTAAGAAAAGTGTTATTTTTAAAATTTTTAATTTTTAAAAAGAAAAATAATTTTATAATTTTAAATAAAAAAAAAATAAAATAAGAAAAAATTATAAATAAAAAAATTAAAAAAACTATATTTATTTTAAATTTTAAAAAAGTGTTAGGTTTAAATAAAATAAATTTTTTATATTTTAAAAAAGTATATAAAATAATTTTAAAAAAAATTAATAATTTATTTAATAAATTATTAAATTATAATATATTAAAAATTTATAAAATTATAAGTTTTTTAAATTATCTAAAAAAAATATTAAAAAAAATAATAATAAAAAGAATAATTTTTTTATTAAAAATTAATAATATATTGAATTTAAAATAAATTAATAATAGAAAATTAAAATTTATAATTAATATAGTTTTATTTTTAGTGAATGATATAAAAATAACAAAAAATAAAAAATTTTTAATTTTTATTTTATTTTTAAATATAAAAGAAGTTTTTGATAATATTGTAAAAATAAAATTAATTAATATATTAAAAAATATAAAATTATTAATTTAATTATTAAATTAAATTAAAAATTTTATATTAAATAAATATATTAAATTAATTTTTAATAAATAAATAGAAAAAAAATTAAATTTAATAAAAATTAAAATATTTTAAAAATTATTTATATTCCTAATTCTATTTTTTTTATATTTAATATTTTTTTTTAAAGAGTTAAAAATAAAATATTTATTTATTAAAATATTTTCTTATATAAACAATATAGTAATAATGGTTTAAAACAAAAAAATTAAATAAAATATTAAAAAATTGGAAAGAATATTAAAAATAGTTTTTTTATAAATTAAAAATAATATAATAATATTTGATGATATTAAATTTAAATTAATTTATTTTTATTTTAGATATGGGAAAGAAAATAAAGTGGTTTTATTTAATAATATAAAAATAATATTATTAAAAATTATTAAATAATTAGAAATTTTTTTTAATATAAAAATAAATTTTAAAATTTATATTAAAAATAAAATATTTGTAGTAGAAAGGATATTTAATTATATTTAAAATTTAATTAATTTAGAAACTGGATTAAATTTAAAAATATTTATATAATTTTATAAAAGTTGTGTATGTTTTGTATCTAATTTTGGAACCAAAATTTGGTGGAAAAATCAAAATTTATTAATTAAGAGGTTTAAAATATTTTAAAATAAAATAATAAAAAAAATAATAAATATTTTTAAAATAATTTTAATAAATTTTATAAAAATTGAAATATTTATTTTATTATTAAAAATTAGGTTAAATGGTATATAAAGAAGATATGTATTAAAAATACTTTTTTTAAATAAAAAATATTTAATTAAATTAAAAATACCAGATTCTTTTTTACTAAAAATTTTTTTTAAAAAAAAAATAAAAGAAAATAACTTAAAATATTTAAAATGGAATAAAAATAAAAAAAAAAAAAATATATTATAAAACTATATTAAATTTTATTTTATTTAAAATTAATTTTTAAATAAATCCATATACAAAAATTAA
Organism: Arthrobotrys conoides; assembly: GCA_036971725.1. Classification (NCBI taxonomy): domain Eukaryota; kingdom Fungi; phylum Ascomycota; class Orbiliomycetes; order Orbiliales; family Orbiliaceae; genus Arthrobotrys; species Arthrobotrys conoides. The sequence continues at coordinate 7,811 of JAVHJM010000019.1, read as the reverse complement.
AAAAATTAATTTAAAATTAGAATTTTTATAATTTAAAATTAATATCAACTTTTATATAAATAAAAATAATAAAAAACTAAAAATAGAAATATATAAAAAAAAAATATATTTAAATTTAAAAAAAAAATTAATTATTTATTTTAATAGATTTTTTTTAGAATTAAAAAACAATATAAAATTAATTAAAGTTGGATATTATAAAAAAATAAATTAAAAATCTATTTTTAAAATTTTAAAAAATTTAAATAATAAAATAAAAATTTATAATATAAAATTAATTACAATATATAAAAATTTTAAATAAACTAAATTAATTATAATAAAAAATAATAAAATAAAAAAAATTTATTTGTTTATTGACAATTAAACTACAATAAAAAGATTAAAATTATTGAAAATAAGTCCAAGATAAAAAATAATTTCAAAAATTTAATTTTTATATAATAAAATCTAATTCTATAATATAAAAATAAATATTAATTAAGTACTAAAATATATAGAAATAAAAAAAAATAAAAAAGTAAATTACTTAATTAAAAAAATTATAAAAATTTAAATTAAAAATTCTTTTACTTTTTATTCTTTTTTAAAAAAAAATATAAAAGTATAAAATTTTATAAAATAAAAAAAAAACTAAAAAATAAATAAAACAAAATTAAATTATTTTAATTATTTAAAATTGAAAAGAAATAAAGTTTTATAAAAATTAAATAATAAAATTAATTTAATAATAATTTAATTAAGAATTAATTATAAATATTTTAACAATTACTTTTATAAAATATTGAAAAATATTATTAATAAGAATTATTTATATAGCAAAATATTTTAAACATCAAAATATCTCTTACTATATTGTAAAAAATATAAAAAAAAAAGAAAAATATTAAAAAAAAAAATAAATAAAAAATTTATAAATATAAGATTTCTATTATTTAATAATATAAATTTATAATATATAATAAAATTTATAAAAAAAACCAAAATTACACAAAAAAATAATTAAAAAAAAAAAAACTAAAATTAAAATAAAATAAAAAAATCTTAAAAAATAGATTTATATTTTAATTAAAAAATTTTAAAAAATCAACTGTAAAATTAGAGGTAAAAAATATCAAAGTAGAATTAATAATTCTTTTTTTAATAATAAAAAAAAGATAATAAATGCAGAGGGGAAGAAACTTCAAAAAAAATGATGGAAAAAAATAAAAAAATTAAAAAAGATTAAAAAAAAATAAAATAAATTAACAATATTAATTTATTTAATTTTTAGATTAATTTCTATTCAAAATTACAATTTTTATTTGTTTTATTTGCTATTTGAAATTTTGGGTGCGTTGCAAAGAAAATTCTCTTCTGTCTGCCATAAGCTACTAGCTTGCATGCGTGTATGATACATAATAATAATAATAATTATTAATAAATAAATAGATTTTTTTATTTTATTATTTTTTATTATAATTAATTTAGTTTATTTAAGGCTTTTATATATTGTAATTAATTTTATATCATAAATTTTAATTTTATTATCTAAATTTTTTAAAATTTTAAAAATAAATTTTTGGTTTATTTTTTTATAATATCCAATTTTAATTAATTTTATATTATTTTTTAATTTTAGAAGAAATTTATTAAAATAAATAATTAAATTTTTTTTTAAATTTAGATATTTTTTTTTTTTGTTTTTGTATATTTTTGTTTTTAGTTTTTTATTATTTTTATTTATATAGAAATTAATATTAGTTTTAAGTTATAAAAATTTTAATTTTAAATTAATTTTTTTTATTTTTATATATAAATTTATTTAAAAATTAATTTTAGATAAAATAAAATTTAATGTAGTTTTATAATATTTTTTTTAATTTTCTTTTTTATTTTTATTTTATTTTAAATTTTTTTTATTTTTTTTATTTTTTATTTCTCTTTTAAAACTATATTTTAGTGGGAAAAAATTTAATACTTTTAATTTAATTGGATGATTTTTATTAAAAAAAAATATTTTTAATATATATTTTTTTATATATTATTTAATTTAATTTTTAATAATAAAATAAATACTTTAATTTTTATTAAATTTATTAAAATTATTTTAAATATATTTATTATTTTTTTAATTATTTTATTTTAAAATATTTTAAACCTCTTAATTAATAAAATTTGATTTTTTTACCAAATTTCAACTTCAAAATTAGAAATAGAATAAATGTAATTTTTATAAAATTACATACATACTTTTAAATTTAATCTAATTTTTGAATTAGTTAAATTTTAAATATAATTAAATATTTTTTTTATTACAGATATTTTATTTTTAATATAAATTTTAAAATTTATTTTTATATTAAAATAAATTTTTAATTATTTAATTATTTTTGATAATTTTATCTCTATTTCATTTAATAAAATTACTTTATTTTTTTCTTTATATCTAAAATAAAAATAAATTAATTTAAATTTAACATCATCAAATACTACTACATTATTTTTTATTTATTTAAAAACTATTTTTAATATTTTTTTTAATTTTTTAATATTTTATTCAATTTTCTTATTTTAAATTACTATTATTACATTATTTATATAAAAAAATATTTTAATAAATAAATATTTTATTTTTAACTTTTTAAATAAAAATATTAAATATAAAAAAAAAAAAAAATTAAAAATATAAATAATTTTTAAAATATTTTAATTTCTGCTAGATTTAATCATTTTTCTATTTATTTATTAAAAACAAGTTTAATATATTTATTAGATATAAAATCTTCAATCCAATTTAATAATTAAATTAATAATTTTATATTTTTTAATATATTAATTAATCTTATTTTTAAAATATTATTAAAAATTCTTTTAATATTTAAAAATAAAACAAAAATTAAAGACTTTTCAATTTTTACTAATTCTATATTATTTACTAAAAATAAAACTATATTAATTATAAATTTAAATTTTTTATTATTAATTTATTTTAAATCCAAAATATTATAAATTTTTAATAAAAAAGTTATTTTTTTTATTATTATTTTTTTTAATATTTTTTTTAAATAGTTTAAAAAACTTATAATTTTATAAATTTTTAATATATTGTAATTTAGTTTATTTGGTTTTAATAATATTACCCCAATTACTTTTTTAAAGTAAATTAGATAATAATCATAATTTAATAATCTATTAAATAAATTATTAAATTTTTCTAGAATTATTTTATATACTTTTTTAAAATATAGAAAATTTATTTTATTTAGATTTAATATTTTTTTAAAATTAGAAGTAAATATAGCTTTTTTAACTTTATTATTTATAATTTTATTTTATTTTATTTTTTTTTTATTTAAGATTATAATAAAATTATTTTTTTTATAGCTTTAAAAATTAGAGGTTTTAAAAATAATGTTTTTTTTAATATTTTTGATTTTTTTTTTGAAATTTAATACTTTTTCATTTTTAAATTTTGAATTAAATATTTTTTATGTTTTTCTTGATTTTGTATATTTTAATACCTTAAAAATTTCTTTATTTTTTGTATTTATTAAATAATTTTTAAAATTCTTGTTTTGATTTTTTTATTATTTTAAAATATGTGTTTCTTTTATTTTTAAATAAATTCTAATTTTTTTAAAATTTTTTTTTATAAAATTTTTTTTCTTTTTTTATTTATTTATTGATTTCACCATATTTTAGATTTTGGTGTAATTATTAATTTTGGTATTAATATTTTTATTGTATTAATTAGATTTTTTTAAAATATTTTTACTATTTGTTTTAGTTTTTGTTTTATTTTTATTTTATTTTCATTAAATAAAAAAAGTAGATTATTTTAGAAATTATTTTTATTTAAATTTTTATTTAATTTTAATAATTTTTTTTAGAAAATATCCCAATTTATTTTTTCCCAATTATATTTGTTTGTAGATAATAAAATATTTATTAAATTTATTAATTGAAATATATAAAATAAGATTATTTTATAATTTGATTTAATATTTATTTTATTTTTAATTTTTTATTTTTTAATAAAATTAATTATTGAGTTTATGATTAGAGTTCAATTTAAAACAAATAAATTACTTATATATTTTTTTTAATAATAATAAGTTAATATTTTTAGATTATTTAAAATTTATAATTTTTTATTTTTAATTAATTTTATTATTTTTTTGGATTTTAATTTATTTAAATAATTTAAATTTTATAAAGAATAATAAGAATTAAAATTTTCCAAAATTAAATATTTATTTTTATAATTAGAAAAGATTTTTTGATATAATTTTTTTATTGTATATGGTTTTATTATATTTGTTATATTTGGGTTTGTTTGTTGTTTTTTGTTATAAATATTAAAAATTTTAAAGATACTAAATTTATTAAATTTAAAATTTATAACCTGGTAATTTTCATCATTAATTAAATTTATTTGATTTAAGATTTTGTATTTGATGTTTTTTGAGAAAAAAATAACCACTTATAACTTATTTTTTTTATAAGTCAAATAAATTAAATTAAATTTAAGATATGACATTATAATTTCTTTTTTCTCTAAAAAACCAAAATTCTTAAAAAAAAATAAAATTTATTTTATTTTTAAATATAGAATTAAGTATACCTTATATTATATTTATAAATGTATTACAATTATATTAATAAATTTTTATAGAGTTTGCTATTTAATTTTAATTTTCTTAATTTTTGTTTTTATTTTTATTTTTATTTTTGTTTTATATGTATTTATTTGCGAAATAACTTTTATTATATAGCATATATTTTATTTTAATGTGTTTGTATAATTTTTTTTTTATATTGTATGTTTTGTATTTATGAAGGTAAATTTTATATTTTAAAATATAAATTTTATATTTTATATTTTTTTTGTATTTAAAACTTTAATGTTTAATTTTTTGATAGTTATTATATTAATTTTTAAAATTAAAATTATAATATTGTTTTATTTTTAAATATTTTTTTTGTATAAAGAATCTTTTTTTAAAAATATTAAGTATTATTTTTTTTGTTTTTGTTGCTAAAATAATAAAAAAAAAAATTTTATTTTATAGTTTTTTTTTAGATATTAATTATTTTAATAATATTATAAGAGATATTTTAAAATTATTCTTTTTTATTTTTTTTTAAAGAAGAATTAATTCTTTTTTATTTTAATTTTTTTTTGTTTATATTTTATATATAATTATAAATTTTTAGGTTTTTACTTTTGATAATTTTTAAATAAATTCATTTATTTTTATAATTTTTTTAAAGATTTTGTTTTTGTATTTTAGAATTTTTTTTATTATTAATATTTTTGTTTATTATTAATATCAAATTTCTTTTTTTATTTAAAAAGATATTAGATATATTGATTTTTGGATTATTATGATTATTATTATTATTATTAGTATTATTATTTATCATACACGCATGCAACCTTTTGGTTATGGCGGCATAAAGGAAAAGAAATCAAAATACATACTTTTCGCATTTTATAAAATAAATACTATATTAAAATTATTTCTTATTTTTATTATTTTTATTATTATTTTTTTTTTTGGTAAATCGACCTTCGGAACGAACGACCCATAACTTTGGAACGAAGTATCTAAAACCAAATAAAAAAATATCTTTCAAAAGCTCTTGAAGTCGAGAATAAATATACCAAAAAATAAAATATAAACCAAAAAGATGAGAAAAAAATTATAGAGTAAAATTCTAAAAATCTTTTATGATTGTCTATATATAAAATAAAAAGGGGTAATAAAAAGAATATTAAAAATACCATAATTTTTTTAAATTAGATGTTGAAAATGGATATGTTAAGTGATTTTTTGATGGATGAGTTGATTTTAGTTATTTAACTAGTTAGATTATAAAATAAAATATAAAAAAGATAATTATTAATTAATTTAAATTTAGAAATTTATAATATAGAAAATTTAATAATTTAAAATTAAAAATTAAAATAAATAATTGAAGAAAAAAAAGAAGAAATCCAGAATTTTAAAAAAAAAATAGAAAAAATAACTCAAAAAAATAAAATATATACAAAAATAGTAAAAAAAACTATAAAAACAATAAAAATAATAATATTATTATTATTATTATTTATCATACACGCATGCAACCTTTTGGTTATGGCGGAATGAAGGAAAAGAAATTAAAATATATGTTTTTTGTATTTTATTATTTTTATTATTTTTATTATTATTTTTTATTTTTATTTTTAAAGTTTTTTTTAGTTTTTTTGTTTTTTTTTTTTTTTTTTTATTAAAAGAATAATGTTGTATATCTATTGTTCTTATTTATTTATTTTGATGTAATATTAAAATAATATATTTTATCTCTGGAATTTTTCCATTATTAAATTTTTAAATTTTTCTATTTTGTAAAATAATTATTTTTAGGATTTTTATTGTATTTTCTTTTTGTAATATTTGTTTTATTTAAGAATTTTTTCAAAAAGATTATACCTTCATTATTAAATAATAGAAAGTAATAATTTAATTGCTTATTAGTTTTTTTAAATTTTTTTTTTAATATTTTTTTTTTTTTTATTATAGAGTTTACATTTTTTAATTAAGTATTTTAGTGTTTGAGGTTTATTTCTATATATACAATTTTTATTTAAAATTCCAAAATTTAAAATATTATATAAATAATTGTTAAAGTACCCATACCCAATCCTCAACTAAATTAAAGAAAAAATAAAATTGTTACAAAATTTAATAAATATATTATTTTTTTTTAACTTTGGTTTATTAATATAATTTAATTTATTTTTTTGTTTTATATATTTTTCTTGTTATTTTATTAAATCTTTTTCTTTTACTTTTTATTTTAAATAAATAAAAGATTTAAATAAACTTTTTATTTTTATTTTTATAACTTCTTTAATTAAATAATCTACTTTTTTATTTTTAATAACTTCAGAGTAATCTAGAATTCATTCTATAAATATATTAATATTTTTAAAATTAAATTTATTTATAATATTTTAAATTTCTAGAATTATTTTTTAATTAGGTTTTATATTTAAATTTTATAACTTTTTTATTATAACCTAGTTATTAATAAAAAAATAAATATTTTTTATTTCTTTATTTTTATTAATTATTTTTAAAGATTTTTTAAATTTTATTTTTAAAACAATTAATTCTGTATTATATACCTCTATACTTTTTCTTAAATTAAAATAAATTTTAAAAATAAATTTATTATTTATTTTTTTATATATTTTTACTTCCAAAAAGTTTTCTTTTTTATTATTTTTATTTTTATTTTTTATTTCTAGTATAGAATTGTTTATATAAATAAATAAATTTTTTTTAAAATTTAATTTAATTTTCTTTTTATTTTTATAATTTTTTATTTTTAAATCTTTGGGTATACTATTTATAAAAAAATTAATTTTATTTTTAATTTAAGATAAATTAAATTTTATATCTATTTCCTTAATTTTTATATATAAATTTATTAAAAAATTAATTTTTAATAATATTCTGTTTAATATAAAAATATATTTTTTTTTATTTTTTTCTTTTTTATTTTTATTTTATCTTAAATAAAATTTTAAATCTATTTCTTTTTTTTTAAAAATAAATTTAAGTAAAAATAATTCTAAAAATCTTTTTTTTATAAAATAATTTTTATTAAAAAAAAAGAATTTTAAAGTATATTTCCTTTATATTTTATTTAATCTAATTTTTAATAATAAAATAAAAACTTCAATTTTTAAAATATTTATTAAAGTTATTTTAAAATTTTTTGTTATTTTTTTTAATATTTTATTTTAAATTAATTTAAATTTTTTTAAAATTTTT
>JAVHJM010000018.1:0-60756 GCA_036971725.1 Arthrobotrys conoides | reverse complement strand
TTGAAATTTTGGATATACTATAAAGAAAATTCTCTTCTGTCTGCCATAAGTTATTAGCTTGCATGCGTGTATGATACATAATAATAATAATAGATTTAATATTATCAAATACTACTATATTATTTTTGGTTTATAAAAAAACTATTTTTAATATTTTTTTCAATTTTTTAATATTTTGTTTAATTTTTTTATTTTGAATTATTATTACTATATTGTTTATATAAAAAAGTACTTTAATAGATGGATGTTTTATTTTTAACTTTTTGAAGAGAGGTGTTAAATATAAAAAAAATAGAATTAAAAATATAAGTAATTTTTAAAATATTTTAATTTTTATTAAATTTAATTTTTTTTTTATTTGTTTATTAAAAACCAGTTTGATATATCTATTTAATATAAAATTTTTAATTTAGTTTAATAGTTAAATTGGTAATTTTATGTCTTTTAGTGTATTAATTAATTTTGTTTTTAAAATATTATTAAAAACTTTTTTTATATTTAGAAATAGAATAGAAGTTAAAAGTTTTTTATTTTTTGTTATTTCTATATTATTTATTAAGGATAGAGTTGTATTAATTATAGATTTTGATTTTTTATTATTAATTTGTTTTAAATTTAATATATTATAAATTTTTGATAGAAAAGTTATTTTTGTTGTTGCTGTGGTAGAATAGCCATTTTCAAAGGCAGTTATAGCTAGGTTACTGATTATTATAAAAACAGATTATAGTAAAAACCTTAATATTTATTATTTTTATATTTATTTTATAAAACTACTTTTATATTAAAATAATGATTATTAATTAATATATTTATAAAAATTTATATATTTTTTATAATAAAGTATATTTTATATAATTATATATTATAAATAATATATTATAAAAATAAAAAATTTTTTTTATATTAAAAAGAATATATTGAATAATATATATATTTTTAAATAATTATAAAAAAAAAAAAAAATTATTTTTTTTAAGAAAAAAATTTATTAAAAATATATTAATTTTTAATATAAAATTAATATTAAATCTAAAATTATTAAAAAATATAAAAATTTAATAATTAAATTTTAATATTAGTTAATTTTTTTAAAAAAAAAAAAAAAATTTTATAAAAATTTATATAATAAATTTTTTAATATATATAATAAATATTAAATTTAAAAATTGATTTTTAAATAAAAATTTATTTTTTATATTAAAAATTAAATTTTAAAATATAAAAATTATAAAATAAAAAAATTTTTATAAAATAATTATAAATTTTTTTAAAAATATAAATAATTTTTAAAAAAAAAAAATTTTTTTTATTAAATACAAAATTTTTTAATAAAATATTTTTATATATATTTATAATTATTTTTAAAATATTTAAAAATAAATTTATAATTTTTTTTATTAAAATTTAAAAAATAAAATATTTTGATAATTTGAAAATATATATTTATTAAAATTATAAATAATATTTTATAAATATTTTTTTTATAAAAAAGAATAAAAATAATTTGTTTAAAATTTATATTTCTTCTACTATAATATATATTATTATAAAAAATAATAAAAAAAAAAAAAAATTTAAAAAAAAATTTTAAAATTTATAATTTATATTTTAATAAAAAAAATAAAAAATTTAAATAAAAAAAATTTAGAATAAATTTATATTAAGATAAAAAAAAATATTTTTAAAATAAGTAATAAATAATTTATATAAATATTGTAAAAAAAAAAAAAAATTATTTTTATTTTAATTATAAAAAAAAAAATTATTTTAAAAACAATTTATTTAAAATAATAATTAAAAATAATAAGAAATTTATTGTTTTTATTTTTTATATAATAAAAAATTTATATAAGTAAAATTATAAAGTTTATAAGAATATTTTTATATTTAAATAAAATTTATATAATAAATCATATATAAATTTAAATATTAATAATTAAATATTAAATAATTTTAATCTTTTTAAAATATATTATTTATTTTTAATTAAAAAAAGAATTTTATTAATAAATAATTTTTATATAGAAGTATATAAAATAAATATTATTTTAATAAAAATTAATATATATAAAATAAAAAAAAATAAAATTTTTTGTATATTAAAAATAATTTTAAACTTAATAATAATAAAAAAATTTATAAATTAAAATTTTAATATAAATTTTAATAAAATATATTGTTTTATAATATATAAAAATATTTTATAAATAAAATTTTAAAAAATTATATAATAAATTTTTATAAAATAAAAAAAATAAATATTTAATAATAAATTTTTTTTGAAATAAAATTAAAATATTATATTTAATTTTTATAAATAAAAAATATAATAATTAAAAAATAAATATTTAAAATAAATAAAATATTATTTTTTAGATTATTAAAATAATAATATTATAAATTAAATTATTTTTATTTTAAAATAATTAAAAAAATTTTGTTTTTTATAAAAATATAAAATTATATTTTGTTAAATAAAGTTAATTATATTTATAAATTATATATCTATAATAAATAAATAACTATATTAAATAAAATTTTAATTTATTAAAAAATTATTAAATTTTTAAAATTTATTTATATAAATTTTATAAATTTTTAATAAATAACAATTCTATAAAATAAATACAAAATCAAAAATTTTAATAAATTAATATTTTTTTTAACAAAATATACTTTTATTATAATAAATAATTTTTTTAAATATAAATAAATAAAATTTTATTTTTTTAAAATAAAATTCAAAAACAAATTTATTTAATAAATTACTATAAAAAAACAACATCTAAATAAAAAAATATTTAAATTAAAAATAAATAATATTAAAAAATTTATTTTTATTAATATAAAAAACTTTTGTAATTTATAAAAAATAAAAATAAAATTTAATAAAATTTATATAATAATATAAAATAATAAAATAAAAAAAATAAACTATTTTATAAAAAAAATAAATAATTTTATATTAATAAAATTAAATTTGTTAAAAATTTTTTAAATAAAAAAATTTAAAATAATAATTTATATATTTAATAAATATTTTATAAATTAAAAAAAAACTTTTTAAAATAAAAAAAAAAAATTTTGTTTTTATATTATATAAAAAATTAAATAATTATATTCTAAAATATAAAATTTTTTATTTTTTTAATTATTATATATCTATTACTATTTTTTAAAAAAAAAAAACAAAAATTCTTATCCCAATATAAAATATAAAAAATTTTTTAATAAAATATATAAAAAATGTTAATTAATACAAAATATAAAATTTTTAAAAAAAATAATTTTTATAATAAAAAATATTTAAATAATAAAAAATCTTTTTCCAATTAAAAAAAATTATAACCTCTATTTTAAAAATTAAAAAAAACTTTTTTTTGAAAAATTATTTTTAATAAAAGTATTATTTACTAAAAAAAAAAAAATTATTATAAATAAAAAAAAAGATTACTTTTAAAAAAAATTAGAAAAAATAATAATTTTTAATAAAAAAAATAATTTAATTAAAAAAATAATAAAAAATCAAAATCAAAACAACAAAAAAGTAATATTTTTAATTTTTTTAAAATTTTAAGAGTTTTTAAAGAATATAATTATATTATTTTATTTTAATTTAAAAAATAAAAAAAAAGATAATACTTTTAAATTATTAATATTTTGTTTTTAAATTAAACTAAAACTTTTTAATAAAAAAAAGAATTTAAAAAAATTAATTTGTATAAGAATTTATATTATATAAGTAATAAATATAATAAATTAATTAAAATTTTTAAATTTAAAAATTATTTTAAAAATTTTAAATATTTTTTTATAAAAAAAAATAATTTTTAAAAAAATAATTTTTTTAAAAAAGAATAAAATCTTTATTAAAATAAATAAAAATTTTTTAAAATATAAATATATAAAAACTAAATAAATCTTTAAAAAAAAAATTAAAATTAATAAAAATATTTTTTATAAAGTAAAATTAGTTATTAAAAGATATAAATAAAGATATAATATTTATTATATATAAACTTATATTCTAATAATAAATTTTAAAATTATTAAAATTATTCTAATTTTATTATTATTATTATGTATCATACACGCATGCAAGCTAGTAGCTTATGGCGGATAGAAGAGAATTTTTTTTTTTTTTGTAGCGCACCTAAAATTTCAAATAGCAAATGAAATAAATGAAAATTATAATTTTAAATAAAAATTAATCCAAAAATTAAATGAATTAATATAATTAATTTATTTTGATTTTTTTTTATTTTTTTTTATTTTTTTATTTTTTTTTCATTATTTTTTTTAAAATCTTTTCTCTTTTATACTTATTATTTTTTTTTTATTATTAAAAAAAGAATTGTTGATTTTATTTTAATATCTTTTATCTATAATTTCACAATTAATTTTTTAAAAATTTTTAATTAAAATATAAATTTATTTTTTAAAATTTTTTTATTTTATTTTAATTTTAATTTTTTTTTTTTAATTATTTTTTTATATAATTTTAATTTTTTTTTATAAATTTTATTATATATTATAAATTTATATTATTAAATAATAAAAATTTTATATTTATAAATTTTTTATTTATTTTTTTTTTTAATATTTATTTTTTTTTTTTATATTTTTTATAATATAATAAAAAATATTTTAATATTTAAAATATTTTGTTATATAAATAATTTTTATTAATAATATTTTTTAATATTTTATAAAAATAATTATTAAAATATTTATAATTAGTTCTTAATTAAATTATTATTAAATTAATTTTATTATTTAATTTTTATAAAAATTTTTTTTTTTTTAATTTTAGATAATTGAAATAATTTGGTTTTGTTTTATTTATTTTTTAGTTTTTTTTTTATTTTATAAAATTTTGTAATTTTATATTTTTTTTTAAAAAAGAATAAGAAATAAAAAAACTTTTAGTTTAAATTTTTATAATTTTTTTAATTAAATAATTTACTTTTTTCTTTTTTTTTATTTTTATATATTTTAATATTTAATTAATATTTATTTTTATATTCTAGAATTAGATTTTATTATATAAAAATTAAATTTTTGAGATTATTTTTTATTTTAAATTTATTTTTAATAATTTTAATTTTTTTATTATAGTTTAATTGTTAGTAAATAAATAGATTTTTTTTTATTTTATTATTTTTTATTATAATTAATTTAATTTGTTTAAGGTTTTTATATATTATAATTAATTTTGTGTTGTAAATTTTTATTTTATTACTTAAACTTTTTAAAATTTTAAAAATAAACTTTTAATTTATTTTTTTATAATATTTAGTTTTAATTAATTTTATATTATTTTTTAATTTTAAAAGAAATTTATGAAAATAAATAATTAAATTTTTTTTTAAATTTAAATACTTTTTTTTTTTTTATATATTTTTGTTTTTAGTTTTTTACTACTTTCACTTATATAAAAGTTAATATTAATTTCAAATTATAAAAGTTTTAATTTTAGATTAATTTTTATATATAAATTTATTTAAAAATTAATTTCAAATAAAATAAAATCTAATATAATTTTATAATATTTTTTATTTTTGTTTTATTTTTATTTTATTTTAAATATTTTAAATTATTTTAAATTATTTCTTTTTTAAAAAAATTTTATAATAGGAAAAAATCTAATATTTTTAATTTAATTAAATATTTTTTATTTAAGAAAAATATTTTTAATATATATTTTTTTTATATATTATTTAACCTAATTTTTAATAATAAAATAAATGTTTTAACCTCCATAAAATTTATTAAAATTGTTTTAAAAATATTTATTATTTTTTTTATTATTTTATTTTAAAATATTTTAAATTTTTTAATTAATGAATTTTGATTTTTTTATTAAATTTTGATTTTAAAATTAGATATAAAACATATATAGCTTTTATAAAATTATATAAATGTTTTTAAATTTAATTTAATTTCTGAATTAATTAGATTTTAAATATAATTAAATATTTTTTTTATTACAAATATTTTATTTTTAATATAAAAAAATCGACCTTCGGAACGAATGACCCCTTCATAACTTTAGAACAAAGTATCTAAAACCAAATAAAAAGATATCTTTCAAAAGTTTTTAAAGTAGAGAGTAAATATATTAAAAGATAAAATATAAATTGAAAAGATGAGAGAGAAATTATAGAGTAAAATTCTAAAAATCTTTTGTGATTGTCTACATATAAAATAAAAAGAAACAATCATTTCTGGAAATCGACCTTCAGAACAAACAACCCTTTCATAACTTTGGAACAAAGTATCTAAAACCAAATAAAAAAATATCTTTTAAAAGTTTTTAAAATAGAAAATAAATATATTAAAAGATAAAATATAAATTGAAAAAATCAGAAAAAAATTATAAAGTAAAATTCTAAAAATCTTTTATAATTGTTTATATATAAAATAAAAAGGGGTAAAAAAAAAAAAAACATTAAAAACATTATAATTTTTTTAAATTAAATATTGAAAATGGATATACCAAACAATCTTTCAATAAATAAATTAATTTTAACTACTTAATTAATTAAATCACAAAATAAAATATAAAAAAGATAATTATTAATTAATTCAGATTTAAAAATCTATAATATAAAAAATCTAATAATTTAAAATCAAAAATTAAAATAAATAATTAAAAAAAAAAAGAAAAAATTTAGAACTTTAAAAAAAAAATAAAAAAAATAATTTAAAAAAATAAAATATATACAGAAATAATAAAAAAAATTATAAAAATAATAAAAATAATAAAAATAATAAAAATAATAAAAATAATAATTCTAATTTAAAAAATATTACTACTATTAAATAAAAAAATTATTATTTTAAGAATAAATATAATTTTACTAAAAATAATAATAAATAAATATAAAAAAATAATAAATATTATATTAAAAAAAAATAATTTAAAAATTAATATATTTAATATTTTATTAAATAAAAAAAAAAGTTTAATATTAATAATAAATAAAAATATAAATAATAAAAAAATTCTGAAATATAAAAATAAAATTTTTAAAAAAATTATTAAAATAAATAAATTTATTTAAAAATTATTGAAAGTGGAAGCTTAAAATTTTATAATCGTATATAAAATATAAATAAAAGAAAATCAAAATAAAAAAAAATTAATTCTTTTATAAAAAAACATAAAAAAAATAATTTTGAAATATCTCTAGTAAAATTATTAAAATAATTAATAAATAAAAAAAAACTATAAAATAAAAAATCTTTTTTAATAATTTTAATAATAAAAATAAAAGAAATAATATTTAATATTCTAAAAAAAAAAATTTTTATATAAGAAAAATATTTAAAAATAAAATAATATTACAATTTTAATTTTAAAAATTAATATAATAATTATTAAAAAATTAAATATTAAAATTTTAAATACAAAAAAAATATAAAATTTATTTTTATAAATATATAATATGCAATAAAAAAAAAAAATTATACAAATATATTAAAATAAAATGTATATTATATAAAAAAAATTATTTTATAAATAAATATATAAAAAAGAAAAATAATAAAAATTAAAAAAATTAAAATTAAAATGATAGATTATATAAAAATTTATTAATATAATTATAATATATTTATAAATGTAATGTAAGGTATATTTAATTTTGTATTTAAAAATAAAATAAATATTATTTTTCTGTAAGAATTATAATTTTTAAAAAAAAAAAAAAATATAATTTTATATCCAAAATTTAATTTAATTTATTTGATTTATAAAAAAAATAAATTATGGGTAATCACTTTTTTTTTAAAAAACATTAAATACAAAATTTTGAATTAAATAAATTTAATTAATAATAAAGATTACCAAATTATAAATTTTAAATTAAATAAATTTAGTATATTCAGAATTTTTAATATTTATAACAAAAAATAATAAATATATTTAAAAATAATAAATATAATAAAACTATACACAATAAAAAGATTATATAAAAAAATCTTTTTAAATTATAAAAATAGGTGTTTAATATTAGAAAATTTTAATTTATATTATTTTCTATAAAATTCAAAATACATTAATAAACTAAAATTTAAAAAAATAATAAAATTAATCAAAAACAAAAGACTGCAAATTTTAAATAACCCAAAAATATTAATTTATTATTATTAAAAAAAAAATATAAATAATTTATTTATATTAAATTTAATTTTAACTACAAACTCAATAATTAATTTTATTAAAAAATAAAAAGTTAAAAATAAAATAAATATTAAATTAAATCATAAGATAATTTTATTTTGTATATTATAGTTAATAAATCTAGTAAATACCCCATTATCTACCAATAAATATAATTAAAAAAAAACAAATTAAAAAATCTTTTAAAAAAAATTATTAAAATTAAATAAAAATCTAAATAAAAATAATTTTTGAGATAATTTACTTTTTTTATTTAATGAAAATAAAATAGAAATAAAGTAAAAATTAGAGCAAACAGTAAATTTATTTTAAAAAAATTTAATTAATACGGTAAAAACATTAATATTAAAATTAATAATTATATTAAAATCTAAAATATAATGGAATTAATAAATAGATGAAAAAAGAAAAGAAATACTACAAAAAAAAAAAATTTAAAAAAATAATAAATTATAAAAGAATTAAAATTTATTTAAAAATAAAAAAAATATATATTTTGAAATAATAAAAAAATTAAAATAAAAATCTTAAAAAAATTATCTAATAAATATAAAAGATGAAAAGATTTTTGATACATTAAAATATATAAAACCAAGAAAAATGTAAATAATTTTTAATTTAAAATTTAAAAAAAAAAAACATCAAATTTTAAAAAAAAATTAAAAATATTAAAAAAAACATTATTTTTAAATTTTTTAATTTTTTTAAAAAAAAAATAGCTTTATAATCTCAAATAAAAAAGAGATATTATTATTATTATGTATCATACACGCATGCAAGCTAGTAGTTTATGGCAGATAGAAGAAAATTTTCTTTACAATATATCTAAAATTTCAAATAACAAATAAAATAAATAAAAATTATAATTTTAAATAAAAATTAATCTAAAAATTAAATAAATCAACACAATTAATTTATTTTATCTTTTTCTGATTTTTTTTAACTTTTTTATTTTTTTTATTATTTTTCTTAAAATTTTTTTTTTTTTGTATTTATTATTTTTTTTTTATTATTAAAAAAAAAATTATTAATCTTATTCTAATATTTTTTATTTATAATTTTATAATTAATCTTCTAAAATTTTTTAATTAAAATATAAATCTATTTTTTAAGATTTTTTTATTTTATTTTAATTTTAATTTTTTTTTTTTTAATTATTTTTTTGTGTAATTTTAATCTCTTTTATAAATTTTATTATATGTTATAAATTTATATTATTAAATAATAAAAATTTTATATTTATAAATTTTATATTTATTTTTTTTTTAATATTTTTTTTTCTTTTTTATATTTTTTATAGTATAATAAGAAATATTTTAATATTTAAAATGTTTTGTTGTATGAATAATTCTTATTAATAATATCTTTCAATATTTTATAAAAGTAATTGTTGAAATATTTATAATTAATTTTTAATTAAATTATTATTAAATTAATTTTATTATTTAATTTTTGTAAAACTTTATTTTTTTTTAATTTTAAATAATTAAAATAATTTAATTTTATTTTATTTATTTTTCAATTTTTTTTCTATTTTATAAAATTTTATAATCTTATATTTTTTTTTAAAGAAAAATAAAAAATAAAAAAATTTTTAATTTAAATTTTTATAGTTTTTTTAGTTAAATAATTTTTTTTTTTATTTTTTTTTATTTTTATATATTTTAATATTTAATTAATATTTATTTTTATGTTGTAGGATTGGATTTTGTTATATAGAAATTAAATTTTTAAAATTATTTTTTATTTTAAATTTATTTTTAATGATTTTAATTTTTTTATTATAATTTAATTATTAATAAATAAATAAATTTCTTCTATTTTATTATTTTTTATTATAATTAATTTAGTTTGTTTAAAATTTTTATATATTATAATTAATTTTATATTATAAATTTCTATTTTATTATTTAAATTTTTTAAAATTTTAAAAATAAATTTTTAATTTATTTTTTTATAATATCTAGTTTTAATTAATTTTATATTATTTTTTAATTTTAAAAAAAATTTATTAAAATAAATAATTAAATTTTTTTTTAAATTTAAATATATATTTTTTTTTTTTGTATATTTTTGTTTTTAATTTTTTATTACTTTTATTTATATAAAAATTAATATTAATTTTAAATTATAAAAATTTTAATTTTAAATTAATTTTTTTAATTTTTGTGTATGGATTTATTTAAAAATTAATTTTAAACAAAATAAAATCTAATATAATTTTATAATATTTTTTTTATTTTATTTTATTTTTATTTTATTTTAAATATTTTAAATTATTTTCTTTTATTTTTTTTTTAAAAAAATTTTTTGGTGGAAAAGAATTTGGTATCTTCAATTTAATTAAATATTTTTTATTTAAAAAAAGTATTTTTAATACATATTTTTTTTATATATTATTTAATCTAATTTTTAATAATAAAATAAATATTTTAACTTCTATGAGATTTATTAAAATTGTTTTAAAAACACCTGTTATTTTTCTTATTATTTTATTTTAAAGTATTTTAAATTTTTTAATTAATAAATTTTAATTTTTCCACTAAATTTTAGTTCTAAAATCAGATATAAAATATATATAGTTTTTATAAAATTATATAAATGTTTTTGAATTTAATTTAATTTCTGAATTAACTAAATTTTAAATATAATTAAATATTTTTTTTATTGTAAATATTTTATTTTTAATATAAATTTTAAAATTTATTTTTATATCAAAAAAAATTTTTAATTATTTGATAATTTTTAATAATATTATTTTTGTATTGTTGGGTAAAACCACTTTATTTTTTTTTTTATATTTAAAATAAAAATAAATTAATTTAGATTTAATATTATTAAATATTATTGTATTATTTTTGGTTTATAAAAAAACTATTTTTAATATTTTTTTTAATTTTTTAATATTTTATTTAATTTTTTTATTTTAAATTATTATTATTATATTATTTATATAAAAAAATACTTTAATAAATAAATATTTTATTTTTAACTTTTTAAAAAAAAATATTAAATATAAAAAAAATAAAATTAAAAATATAAATAATCTTTAAAATATTCCAATTTTTATTAAATTTAATTTTTTTTTTATTTATTTATTAAAAACCAATTTAATATACTTATTTAATATAAAATTTTTAATTTAGTTTAATAATTAGGTTAGCAATCCCATATTTTTTAATATATTAATTAATTTTATTTTTAAAATATTATTAAAAGTTTTTTTTACATTTAAAAACAAAATAAAAATTTTTTATTTTTTATTTTTTATTATTTTTATATTATTTATTAAGGATAAAACTATATTAATTGTAAATTTTAATTTTCTATTATTAATTTATTTTAAATTTAATATATTATAAATTTTTAATAAAAAAGTTATTTTTTTTATTATTATTTTTTCTAATGTTTTTTTTTATTAAATTTAAAAGATTTATAATTTTATAAGTTTTTGGTATATTATAATTTGGTTTATTTAATTTTAGTAATATTATTTTAATTATTTTTTTAAAATAGATTAAATAATAATTATAATTTAATAATTTATTAAATAAATTATTAAATTTTTTTGGAATTATTTTATATACTTTTTTAAAACATAAAAAATTTATTTTATTTAGGTTTGGTATTTTTTTAAAATTTAAAATAAATATAATTTTTTTAATTTTTTTATTTATAATTTTCTCCCATTTTATTTTTTTTTTATTTAAAATTATAAAATTGTTTTTTTTTTTAAAAATTAAAAATTTTAGAAATAATGTTTTTCTTAATATTTGTTGTTTATGGCACGTGGTTATGCAGAATATGCTCTACCACAAAAGGTATATAGATCTCTCTAGATATATCAATTAATGATTATTCTCTGATATAAAGGTAACTCTATAAGATAAATATAAAGATAACAAATACCAAAACTCTCACTATAACCTGCTTTTATAGTAATCAATAATCCAATTATAACTACTTTTAAAAATGGTTATTCTACCACAATAACAACACTCTAACTCAATTATTATTTTAAAAACAAAGATTTAAAGGAATGCTGTGCTATAAAATTAGCTCTATATTATAAATAATTTATTATTTTATTAAAATTCTAAATTTTCTCCAACTATTTTCATATCTTTATAAAAAAAGTTATGCTTCTTTTTATTAGCTTATTTACTCTTTTATAAGCTGTTATATTATATAGACTTGTTATTGCTTAATCTTAAAACTCTTTTATAACTTATTGTTTCAAATGTTTTCTATGTTATTCTTTATATTGTTCTTATAAAAAATGTATTGTTATTTATATAAAAATTCATATATAAAACTTCTCTATTAAATTTAAATACATTAATCCACTTTATAAAACATAAGTCCACCAACATTATGTGTGTTATATAGTAGTTGTCTCTATAAACCTTATAAATTCTATTTTATATTATGCTTTCTAATTTTTCATGCTATTAACTTCTAAATTTTAGTAGACTTATAATTATGCTTTATACCTATGTATAGACTTATTATATTAAAAAATTATTTCAATTTAAAATTATGTTTTATTATACTATTATGCTTTATTAAACTTTTTATTTTATTAATTATATTATTAATTTTTTATAAATTTTATAAATTTCTAAAAAAAATATTTTTAAAAAAATACCATTTTAAAATATTTTAATATATACTTATACCTCTATAGCAGTAATATTATACTTTTTCTTTAATTTATTAGTATATAAAGTATAATTAAATAATATATAAAACTTATTAGTATACTCTTATAAAACCTCCAAGCACTCTATAACCCTTTCTAAATATATATATAAAAGTTTTTTTTTTTTCTTTCTTAATTTTAATTTCTTTTTTTTTTATATTACTTTATATAAATTTTTCCATTTTATTTTTTATAAGTAGATATTTTTTTATATACTATAATTAATATTATTTTTTTTAATTTTATTTCTAATAATAATATCATTATTTTCTATATTTTTAAAAATTTTAATACAAATATAGTTTTTAATATTTTAAAACATATTATATATACTCCCACCATCATTTATAAATTAACAGTACACTATCAAAAGTATTACAATTAATAATAAAATAAAAATTAAAATATTTAATATTATTAATTTTTAATTAATTTATAAACTAAATACAAATTCTATTTAAAAATAAAACAAAATTATATTTTTAATAAATTCTTTTTAATTTTAATACTTTATTTTTCAAAAGTTCTTTTAATTTTAAAATATAACTATAAATAGCATATCTGTTATCATTTTTTTTATTTAATATTCAATTTTATTACCATATAACATTTTTTAGCTTTAGATATATCTAACATATATTCTTTTATCACAACCTTTTCTCTTTTTTTATATCATACTCTTCATCTTTTTATTAAAATACCACACCCACAATTATAAATTATTAATTTCCCCACACCTCCATAATAAATTTTAATTAAAATATTATCATTATTATCACTACCACCACCACCATTATTAATTAAAACTATTATAATTTTTATTATTTAAAAACATATTTAATTATAAAAGACCCATACTCAAATTATAATCTTAATAAACATCAAAAACATAATAAATATTTATGTTAATAATAAATAATTTTTAAATCCTTACTCTTTTATAATTATTATAAATTGATTTAATAATAATATATTTTTTAATTAATAAATCTTTTTTTTTAAAAATTAATTAATTTTATATATATAAAAATTTTAATTTAAGAAATATTTTTTTTCTTTTTTTTTTTTTTTTATATTTAATTTTTAATAAATTTTTCTCAAATACTCTTATTAAGTTATTCTTCTTTTTATTTTAAAAATTTTAAATTTTATAATTTTATTATATTAAGATTTATAATGTATTTATTATACAAAAATAAAAATAATATCTTTATAAATACATCTACTATCATTTCAATAATAAATATAAAAATTAAAAAGAACTTTTTATTTCTAATTTTTTTTTTAATCCAAAAATAAACAACATTGTAATATTTAATTCTCTACTAATTTCCTAAATTTATAAACATTATAATAACGCTTTTATTATCCATAAAAAAAATTATAGGTAAAATACTCTTACTCTTTTATAAAAAATACTTTACTATATAATATATATTCTTTATCAATTTATATATCCATACAACCTCTTTTTCAACATAATTACTCATAATTACCTTAACCTTTATATTAAAAATAATTATTATAATTTACAACTTATTTAATTATAATATTATTATTTTATAAAAGTTATATATATATCCTAACATAAATTTATAACTTATTTTTTTAAATCCCATAATTTAACCCCAATTTATATCAAAATACCCTCTAAATATTATATTATCTCTTCTATAAATTATACCTAAATCTTTAAAATATAACAAATATCTATAAAATTATAATATAACCTCCTAATATTTTTTTTATAAAACATTTAAATACTATTCTAGTTTTATAATAATATAAATTATATTAAATTTTATTTTTTAAGTTATATAATTTATATTATTAAATATATTTTTATATAAAATTATTTTTTTTAGAAATAAAAATTTATTAATTTATTAATATTTTAAAAAAATAATTTTAGATATTATAAAAATTATTCTATTTTTTATTTTTAAAAAGCTATATTTTTTTAATATAAAATATATATACTTTTTTTAATTTAAATGTAATTAATCTTTTTTTTTATTATAAATTATTTTTATATTAAAAAATTTTTTTATTTTATTTAAATTTTTTATTTTGTATTTTTTTTTAAAAATAGTTTTAATTTTTTTTATTTTAAAAAAATTTAAAAAAAATATAAATAAATTATTTATATAAATAATTATAATTATATCTTTTTTAATATAAAAACATTTATCTACCTAAAAACACTTTACTTTAAATAAAAAATCTATCAAAATTAAAAAAAAATAAAATTTTTTATTTCAAAAATATAGTATTTATTTTAGATTATATAATAATTTTAATAAAAGAAAGACTACAATAGTAAGATTATTATATTTATATCCTACTAGCAATTCCATATATATCTTTTTTATTAAAAGTAAAATGGTATTCAAAAAGATTATTTTTATATTTATTTAATATGTATGTAGATTTAGGTTTACTATCAGAGTTAAAATAATTTTAATAATTTTGAAATTTATTATTAAAATATAAATTTATATATAATAAATATTATATTTTTATTTATATCTTTTAATAATTAGTTTTATTTTATAAAAAATGTTCTTATTAACTTTAATTTTTTTTTTAAAAATTTATTTAACTCCTATATGCTTATATCCTAAAAAAATCTTACTTATTTTAATAAAAATTTTATTTTTTTTTAAAAAAATTATTTTTTTAAAAATAATTTTTTCTTATAAAAAGATATTTAAAGTTTTTAAAACAATTTTTAAATTTAAAAATTTTAATTAATTTATTATATTTATTATTTGTATAATATAGACTTTTATACAAATTAATTTTCTTAAATTCTTCTTTTTATTAAAAAACTTTAATTTAATTTAAAAGTAAAATATTAATAATTTAAAAATACCATCTTTTTTTATATTTTTTAAGCTAAAACAAAATAATATAACTACACTCTCTAAAAACTCTTAAAATTTTAAAAAAATTAAAAATATTATTTTTTTATTATCTTAATTTTAACTTTTTATTATTTTTTTAATTAAATTATTTTTTTTATTAAAAATTATTATTCTTTCTAATTTTTTCCAAAAATAATTTTTTTTTTTATTTTTAATAATTTTTTCTTCTTTAATAAATAATACTTTTATTAAAAATAATTCTTTAAAAAAAAATTTCTTCCAATTTTTAAAATAAAAGTTATAATTTTTTCTAATTAGAAAGAAGTTTTCTATTATATAAACATTTTTTACTATAAAAATTACTTTTTTTAAAAAATCTTATACTCTATATTAATTAATATTTTTCATATATTTTATTAAAATTCCTTTTTATATTTTATATTAAGATAAGAATTTTTATTTTTTTTCTTTAAAAATAGTAATATATATATAGTAATTAAAAAAATAAAAATTCCTATATTTTAAAATATAATTATTTAATTTTTTATATAATATAAAAATAAAATTTTTTTTTTTTATTTTAAAAAATTTCTTTTAATTTATAAAATATTTATTAAATATATAAATTGTTGTTTTAAATCTTTTTATTTAAAAAGTTTTTAATAAATTAAATTTTATTAATATAAAGTTGTTTATTTTTTTTATAAAGTAGTTTATTTTTTTTACTTTATTATTTTATATTATTATATAAATTCTGTTAAATTTTATTTTTATTTTTTATAAATTGTAGAAATTTTTTATATTAATAGAAATAAATTTTTTAATATTATTTATTTTTAATTTAAATATTTTTTTATTTAAATGTTATTTTTTTATAGTAATTTATTAAATAAATTTATTTTTAAATTTTATTTTAAAAAAATAAAATTTTATTTATTTATATTTAAAAAAATTATTTATTATTATGAAAATATATTTTGTTAAAAAAAATATTAATTTATTAAAATTTTTAATTTTATACTTATTTTATAAAATTATTATTTATCAAAAACTTATAAAATCTATGTAAATAAGTTTTAAAAGTTTAATAACTTTTTAATAAGTTAAAGTTTTATTTGGTATAGCTGTTTACTTACTATAGATACATAACTTATAAATGTGGTTAATTTTATCTAACAAAGTATGATTTTATATTTTTATAAAAAAGAAAATTTTCTTAATCACTCTAAAATAAAAATGGCTTAATCTATAATATTATTATTCTAGTAATTTAAAAGATAATACCTTATTTATTTTAAATATTTATTTTTTGGTTGTTATACTTTTTATTTATAAAAATTAAATATAATATTCTAATTTTATTTCAAAAGGGGGATACTATTAAATGTTTATTTTTTTTATTTTATAAAGATTTGTTGTATAATTTTCTAAGGTTTTATTTATGAGGGTATTTTTGTACATTATAAAGCAGTATGTTTTATTGAAGTTTATATTAAAATTTTGGTTTGTAAATTTTTTTATTATTATTAAATTTAGAGTTATTTTTAATGTATAGAAGATTTTGTTTTTTTTTATTTTATGTATATTAGTTTTTATTAGAGTAGTATTTATTTTGTGTATTTTTATATAAAAATTATTTGTTAGTAAGATTCTTTTTTTGATTAAAAATAAGTGGTATGTTTTGAAGAAATTAAAATTATTTGATATTTAGTTATTAGTATCTAAATTTATATACTATTTATTATATGGGTTTTATTTGGATGTGAGAATGTTTTTGTGAGTTTTATAATTTTGTTTATGTAAATCTTTTATTATATAAGGAGTAAGAATAGTAAGTTTCTTATTATTTTTAATTATTGTTTTAGATAAATTTTTTTTGAAATAATTTTTTTTTTTATAATTAAAATAAAAATAGTTTTTTTTTTTTTATAATATTTATATAAATTATTTATTATTTTCTTTAAAAATAATTTATTTTTATTTTAATGTAAATTTATTTTAAATTTTTTTTATTTAAATTTTTTATTTTTTTTATTAAAGTTTGGGTTGTGAGTTTCAAAATTTTTTTTAAATCTTTTTTTTATTTTATTATTTTTTATAGTGGTATATATTATAACAGAGGAAATATAAATTTTAAATAAATTATTTTTGTTTTTTTTTATAAAAAAAACATTTGTAAGATATTATTTATAATTTTAATAAATATATACTTCTAAATTATTAAAATATTTTACTTTTTAGATTTTAATAAAAGAAGTTATAGATTTATTTCTAAGTATTTTAAAAACAATTATAAATACATATAAAAATATTTTGTTAATAAATTTTATATTTAATAAAAAATTTTTTTTTTTTTTAAAATTGTTTATGTTTTTAAAGAAGTTTATAATTATTTTATAAAAACTTTTTTATTTTATAATTTTTATATTTTGGAATTTAGTTTTTAATATAAAAAGTAAATTTTTATTTAAAAATCTGAATTTTTGATGGAGATATTTTATTATCTCTTTTGGGTTTTTGCTTAAAAGTAGGTTTTTGAGTTTGATGTTTACTGTATGTATTAAAAAATTTATTGTATAGATTTTTATAAAAGATTTATTTTTTTTTGTAAAGAGTTAGTTAATATTAGAATTTAATTATTAAATTTTTATATTTTTTAATAATTTTAAATTTAGTGTTAATTTTATATCAGGAATCAATACATTTTTGGTAAATTCTTTTATTAGAGAAGATAGTCTTATTTCTTCTTTTATAATTGTTTGAAGGCGTAAAAAAATGTTTGATTTTTATAAAAAGTAATTAATTTTTTTAAAGTTGAGTAGTTTTATATTATAAAAAGGGTTATTGTTGGAGGATGTATTTAATATAATAATGGTTTTATTTAGAGGTATATGTGTTATTTGATATGTTGTTTTTGATGTAAAAAAGAATTTTTGTTTTTATAATGTGTTATTTATGGTGTGTGGTTATGTAGAGTGTGTTTTATTATAGAAGGTATGTAGGTTTTTTTAGATGTATTAATTAATAATTATTCTTTGGTATAGAGGTGGTTTTATGAGATAGATATAGGGGTAGTGAGTGTTAAGGCTTTTGCTATGATCTGCCTCTATAGTAGTCAATAATCTGGCTATAGCTGTCTTTGAGGATGGCTGTTCTACCACAGCAACAACAATATTTTTAATTTTTTTTTAAAATTTAATGTCTTTTTTTTTTTAAATTCTAAATTAAAAATTATTTATGTTTTTCTTAATTTTATATATTTTAATACATTAAAACTTTCTTTATCTTTTACATTTATTAAATAATTTTTCCAAAATTTTTATTTTAATTTTTTTATTATTTCAAAATATATGTTTCTTTTATTTTTAAATAAATTTTAGTTCTTTTATAATTTATTATTTTTCCAAAAATTTTTTTTTTGCAACATTTCTTTTTTTTTTTCATTTATTTATTAATTTTATTATATTTTAAATTTTAATATAATTATTAATTTTAATATTGATATTTCCATTATATTAATTAAATTTTTTTGAAATAGATTTGTTACTTACTCCAATTTTTACTCCATTTCTACCTTATTTTCATTAAATAAAAAAAATAAATTATCCCAAAAATTATTCTTATTTAAATTTTTATTTAATTTTAACAATTTTTTTTAAAAGATTTTTTAATTTGTTTTTTTTTAATTATATTTATTAATAAATAATAAAATATCTACCAAATTTATTAACTATAATATATAAAATAAAATTACCTCATAATCTAATTTAATATCCATTTTACTTTTAACTTTTTATTTTTTAATAAAATTAATTATTAAATTTATAACCAAAATTAAATTTAATACGAATAAATTATTTATATTTTTCTTTTAATAATAATAAATTAATATTTCTAAATTATTTAAAATTTATAATTTTTTATTTTTAATTAATTTTATTATTTTTTTAAATCTTAATTTATTAATACATTTTAAATTTTATAAAAAATAATATAAATTAAAATTTTTTAATATTAAATATTTATTTTCATAATTTAAAAAAAAATTTTTATATAATTTTTTTATTATATATAATTTTATTATATTAAAAAATAAAAAGGATCGACCTTCGGAACGAACAATTCCCCCATAACTTTTAAACGAAGTATTTAAAACCAAATAAAATTATATCAATCGAAAAAACAAGAAAAACTATACAAAAATATTACAAAAATAAAAATAATATAGAAATTAATATAAAACAATTATAATAAAAAAAAATATATAAAAATTATAATTATTTATCATATAAAAAAAAAATTTTTTTGTTTAATTTAAATTATATTTTTTTAAAATTAATTTCAAAATAAAAAATATATTAATAAACTTGTCTTTAAATAAACTAATTCTGGTAACACAAAAATGTGTATTTATATATTACAAAAAAAGACTTAAAAGGAATATATCAATAAATTCCAATAATAACAAAAAAAAAATAAATAAAAAAAATTTATTTTTAAAAATTAAAAAATTAAATAATTTTTTAAAAAAAAAAATATAGAAAATAAAAGATTTAAAACAAAAAATAAAAAAAATAAAGAAAAATAATATAAAAAAAATATATATTTAAATTACCTAAAAAATAATAAAAATAATAAAATAAAAAATAATTTAAAAATCTTAAAAAATATAAAAAATATATAAAATATAAAATTTATAAAATATAAAAATATTAATTAATTAATAAAAATTAATAATTTTGAAAAATATTATTAAATTATTTATCTAAAAATTAAATATTTTTAAAAAAAAAATAAATAAAATTTTTAAAAAAAAATTAAATAATTTAGAATTAATTATTTTTAAAATTTTTTTAAATTTAAAAAAAAATTTAATTTTAATTATTTATAAAAATATTAAAAAAAAAAATATTCTAAAATATAAAAAAAAAATTTATTAAAAATTTATTAAAATAAATAAATATATATAAAGATTTTTTAAAATAAAAAATTAAAACTTTTTAATAATATATAAAATTTTTAAAAATTAAAAAATAAAAAATATTAAAAAAAAAATAAAAATAAATAATATAATTATTTTAATTAAAAATCTAAAATAATTAATAAAAAAAAAAAATTAAAAAAAAAAATTTTTTTTTATAATTATTATTATAAAAACAAAAATAAAAATAATAAAAATTTAAAATAAAAAATATATTTTTTTAAAAAATAAAAAACTTAAAATAAAAAAATATATAAAATTTTTTAAAAATAATAAATATATAAATTATTAAAAAATAAAATATTATATATTAAATTATAAAAATAATTTTATTTATAAAATTTATATTAAAAAATATAAAATAATTAAATATTTATATAATATATATTAAAAAAATAAAAAGTTTTGTAAATATATAAAATATAAATATATTAATTATAATAAAGAATATAAAACAAAAAATTTTTTATATTTTAAAAACAAAAAATAAAATATTATTATAAATAAATAGTAATATTTTAAAAATAATATAATATAATTATAAAAAATTTATAAATATAATATAATTAATTTTAAATTTTATATTAAATTATAATAATATGGATTTAATTTTTTTATAAGAATTTTAATTTTTAAAAGAAAATATTATAATTTTATATATAAGGTTTTAACTAATCTTTTCAAATTTAAAAAATGAAAAAAATTAAAATAAAATAATTATTTTTATAAAAAGAAATTTATTTTATAAAATTATAAATTAAAAAAATTTAATTAAAAATAAAAATTATTAAATTATTAATTTTAAATTAAATAAATTTAAAAAAATCAGATTTATTAATATCTATAATAAAAAATAAAAAAATAATAATAAGGAATATATAATAAATTAATTTTTTAATAAAATTAAAAATTGTTGTATTAAAAAAATATTATTAATTAAAGATTTTAATATTTATTATTTATTATAAAACCCTGAAATTAAATTTAATTTAAAAATAAAAAAAATAATAAAATTAATTAAAAATGAAAATTTATAATTAATAAATAAACTTAATATATTAACTTATTATAATATTAGGAAAAATAATAAATTTAAATTTTTAATTATTGATTTATCTTTTATATTTATTGATTTAAAAGAATTAATTATAAATTAAAAAATAAATAAAAAAATTAATATAGGATTAAATTATAAAATAATCTCAATTAAAATAAAACCAAAAAAAAATAATTTAATAAACAATCTTTTATTAATTAATAAATTTAACTAAAATAAAATTAATTAGGAAAACTTTAAAAAAAAATTATTAAATTTAGACAAAAATCTAAATAAAAATAATTTATAACAAAACTTTTTATTTTTATTTAATAAAAAAAAAAAAAATTTTAAAAGTAATTTAAAACTTGCAATATTTCTTTTTCAAAAAAATTTAATTTTAATAATAAAAAGATTTATATTAATTTTAAAAATAATACTAAAATTAAAAATCTAATAAAATAATAAAATAAATAAAATAAAATAAAAAATATTACAATAAAAAAAAATATAAAAATTAAATAAAACTTAACAAAATTAAAAATTATTTAAAATAAAAAAAAATAAATATTTTAAAAAAATTAAATCTTCTAAAAAAAAATCTTAAACTAATTTTTTAGAAAATATTAAAAATAAAAAAATATTTTTTATATTTAATTTTTCTAAATTTAAAAAAATTTAAAAAATGCTAAATTTAATTTATAAAAATAAAAATATTAAAAAAAATATTATTTTTAAAATTATTAAAATATAAAAAAATAAATTTATTTTTATTAATAAAAATAATAATTAATAAAAAGTTAATTAAATAAAAAAAAATAAAAAATAATAAAATTAAAAAAATTATTTTTTTATTTAACTTTAAAAAAATATTAAAATTAAATAAAATTAATTTTCTATATTTAAAAAAAATTTATAAAATTATATTAAAAAAATTTAATAAATTATTCAAACAATTATTAAATAATAATTATTATTTAATTAATTTTAGAAAAACAATTAAAATAATTCTATTTAAATTAAATAAATTAGATTATAATATTTCAAAAATTTATAAAATTATTAATTTATTAAATTATTTAAAAAAAATATTAAAAAAAATAATAATAAAAAAAATAACTTTTTTATCAAAAATTAATAAAATTTTAAATCTAAAATAAATTAAAAATAAAAAATAAAAATTTATAATTAATATAATTCTATTCTTAATTTATAATATAAAAATAACTACTTCAAAAAAATTAAAAATTTTTATTTTATTTTTAAATATTAAAAAAATTTTTAATAATATTTTAAAAAAAAAATTAATTAATATATTAAAAAATATAAATTTCCCTAAATAATTAATTTAATAAATAAATAATTTTATGTTTAAAAAATTAATTAAATTAATTTTTAATAAAAAAATAAAAAAATTAAAATCTATAAAAACTAAAATATTATAAAATTTTTTAATATTTCCAATTTTTTTTTTATTATATTTAATATTATTATTTAATTTATTAAAAAAAAAAATATTATTTATTATTAAATTATTTTATATAAATAATTTAATATTAATTGTAATTAATAAAAAAATAAAAATAAATATAAAAGAATTAAAAAAAATTATAAAAATAATTTTTAATTAAGTTATAAATAATATAATAATTTTTAATAATATAAAATTAAAACTAATTTATTTTAAAATAAATCTAAAAAAAGAAAATAAATTTGGGGAATTAAATATTAAATTGTTAAATGGTATAATAATAAAATTTATTAATAATTTAAAATAATTAAATATATATTTTGATATAGGATTAAATTTTAAAAATTATATTAAAATTAAAATTAGTATAGTAAATAAAATTTTAAATTTTATTAAAGTATTAGTGAATTTAGAAAAAAAATTTAAAATTAAAATTTTAATATAATTATATAAAAACTATATTTATTTTATTTTAGATTATAAAATTAAAATTTAATAAAAAAATTAAAAGTAATAAAAAATTTTAAAGGAATTTAAATTAATTTAAAATAAAATATTAAAAAAAATAATAAAAAATTTTAAAATAATTTTAATAAATATTTTAAAAATTAAAGCTTTTATTTTACTATTAAAAATTAAATTAAATAAAATATAAAAAAAGTATATTTTAAAATTTTTTTTTTTTAATAAAAATTATTTTATAAAAAGAAGATTTTTAGAGTTATTTTTATTTAAATTTATTTTAAAAAAAAAAAAAACAAATCTAAGATTTTATTTAAAATAAAATAAAAATAAAAAAGAAAAAAATAAAAAAAAAATATATTTTTATACTAAATAAAATATTATTAAAAATTAATTTTTTAATAAATTTATATATAAAAATTAAAAAAATAAATATAAAATTTAATTTATTTTAAATTAAAAATAAAATTAATTTCTTTATAAATAGTATATTTAAAGATTTAAAAATAAAAAATTATAAAAATAAAAAGAAAGTTAAATTAAATTTTAAAAAAAATTTATTTATTTATATAAATAATTTTATGTTAGAAATAAAAAATAAAAATAAAAATAATAAAAAAGAAAAATTTTTAAAAATAGGAATATATGGAGAAATAGATAATAAATTTATTTTTAAAATTTATTTTAATTTAAAAAAAAGTATAAAAATATATAATATAAAATTAATTATTTTAAAAATAAAATTTAAAAAATTCTTAAAAATAATTAATAAAAATAAAAAAATAAAAAATATTTATTTTTTTATTAATAATTAAATTATAATAAAAAATTATAAAATTTAAATATAAAATTTAATTAAGAAATAATTTTAAAAATTTAAAATATTATAAATAAATTTAATTCTAGAAATATTAATATATTTATAAAATAAGTTTTAAATTATTTTAAAATTATTAAAAACAAAAAAACAAATTATTTAGCCAAAAAAACTATAAAAATAAAAACAAAAAATTTATTTAAATCTTTTATTTATTTAAAACAAAAAGTAAAAGAAAAAAATTTAATAAAATAAAAAAAAAAATATATAAAATAAAAAAATAAATTAAATTATATTAATAAATTAAAATTAAAAAAAAATAAAATATTTACTAAATTTAATAATAATTTTGTTTTTTTTTTAATTCAATTAAAAATTAAATATAAATACTTTAACAATTATTTATATAATATTCCAAATTCTAAAATTTTAAATAAAAATTGTATATATAAAAATAAATCTTAAATATTAAAACACTTAATTATAAAATATAAATTTTATAATAAAAAAAAAAAAATATTAAAAAAAAAATTTAAAAAAATTAATAAACAATTAAATTATTATTTTTTATTATTTAATAATAAAAATATAATCTTTTTAAAAAAATTCTTAAATAAAACAAATATTACAAAAAAAAAATACAATAAAAATCCTAAAAATAATTATTTTACAAAATAAAAAAATCTGAAAATTTAATAATAAAAAAATTCCAAAAATAAAATATATCATTTTAATATTACATCAAAATAAATAAATAAAAATAACAAATATACAACATTATTCTTTTAATAAAAAAAAAAAGAAAAAAACAAAAAAACTAGAAGAAACTTTAAAAATAAAAATAAAAAAATAATAATAAAAATAAAAAAAATAATAAAATACGAAAAGCATGTATTTTAATTTCTTTTCCTTCATTCCGCCATAACCGAAAGGTTGCATGCGTGTATGATAAATAATAATAATAATAATATAATTTTATTATATTTATTATTTTTAAATCCATTTATTATTTTTCATTATAAATATTAAAAATTTTAAATATATTAAATTTATTTAATTTAAAATCTATAATTTAATAGTTTTTATTATTAATTAAATTTATTTAATTCAAAATTTCATATTTAATATTTTTTAAAAAGAAAATAACCACCCATAATTTATTCTTTTTATAAATTAAATAAATTAAATTAAATTTAAAATATAAAATTATATTTTTTTCTTTTTTTAAAAATTATAATTCTTAAAAAAAGATAATATTTATTTTATTTTTAAATATAAAATTAAATATATTTTGTATTACATTTATAAATATATTACAATTATATTAATAAATTTTTATATAATCTATCATTTTAATTTTAATTTTTTTAATTTTTATTATTTTTTTTTTTATACATTTATTTATAAAATAATTTTCTTTATATAACATTTATTTTATTTTAGTATATTTACATAATTTCCCTCTTTTATTACATATCATATATTTATAAAAATAAATTTTATGTTTTAAAGCACAAATTCTACATTTCATATTTTTTTTATATTTAAAACTTTAATATTTAATCTCTTAACAATTATTACATTAATTTCTAAAATTAAAATTATAATATTATTTTATTTTTAAATATTTTTTTTATACAAAAATTTTTTGTTTTAGAATATTAAATATTATTTTTCTTATTTTTATTATTAAAATTATTAAAAAAAAATTTTTATTTTACAATTTTTCTTTATTTATTAATTATTTTAGTAATTTTATTAGAGATATTCTAAAATTAATTTTTTCTATTTTTTTTTATAAAAAAATTAATTTTTTTTTATTTTAATTTTTTTTTGTTTGTATTTTATATACAATTATAAAACTTTAAATTTCTACTTTTAATAGCTTTTAAACAAATTCATCTATTTTAATAATTTTTTTAAAAATTTCATTTTTATATTTCAGAATTTTTTCACTATTTATATTTTTATTTATCATTAATATTAAATTCTCTTTTTTATTTAATAAAATACCAAATACTCGTGTATTGCAGATTATGATAATTTGCAGTTTGTGATAAACAATTCCAATTTTGATTTATTCTCTTCAACATTAAAATCCAACACCACACTAAATTTTAAAATTATAAAAAAAATATTTAATTAATTATTATCTATAAAACTTCCTAATAACGCTCTTACAAATCTATTATTATTTAGAAAAAAATTAAAATCATCATTGCTGTTAATTTAATTATTAATTTAATTAAAAGATACATTTCATTTTTTTTTATTATTAATAAGAATAATATAAAGTATAAAATTTATAAATTTCTTTAATAAACACCCATAATACTTAAGTTATTATTTTTTTTATACTATCATTTTTTGTTTTTGATTTTAATTTATTTTCATATATTATATATTTATGTTAATTATTAAGTAATTTTTATTTTGTTTTAATATCAATCAATATCAACTACTATATTGTTATATTTTTTTATAAATTATTTATAATATTTTAAATTATATTTTTAATAAATTATAATATACAACATTTCATTCTATTAATTTTATAAATATATTTATAAAATAATATTGTAATAGAAAGATATTACATATAATAAATTAATTTTTAATATTAATAATATTTTTCAAAGTTCAGAACATTTATAATAATTTAATATTATCCAATTCTATTACTAAAAAAATTACTTCTTTACATTATCTAATAATAAAACTAAAATTATATAAAAAATACCCAAATTAACACCATACAAATATAATATTATTTTTAATAAATATTTTATCATATATTTTTCTAAATATTAAATAAAATTAAAATTTCAATAAAAATACTTGATAATCTATATTATACAAAATTTCAGTAGTATAAATTAAATAATACTATTATAGTAGTTTGAAGAGTCCAACATCTAGTGGCTAGAAAAAGTAAATACTATAAACAAACATACATAATAATTCAATGTTATTGGCATAGCAAAAATTCAAAAACTTAATAAAAATATATAATTTATAATTATTAAAAATTAACAATCAACTTTTAGGTATATTAAACAATATTTCAACTTGTAAGTAGATTTCGAATTGATGAGTTTATTTAATATTAAGAATATTATTTGTTTATCTCTTTTTTGTAACATTAAAAGTAGTTTTTTCGTTATCCAAAGTAGTATATTAGTTTTTTATATGATAAATATTTTTGAAAATAACTATTAGTAATATTATTTTGATATTATTAGTATTTATATAATTGATAATAGTAATATTCTTTTTATTATCATTTTAAGTTAATCAAACATGTACTCTACAGTATATAATATTTTAATAATATTGATTTTAATTTATTATAATATTTTTCTTATTAAAATTCTATATATTATTTTGCTTTATAACTTTATTTTAAATAATGGTTTAAAATTATAAAATATTAATATAAAAATCTAAATAATACTATCTATAAATATTGATTTATACAATTAAAATACAACTTAATAAATTCTACTAAAATTATTATAATACATTTTTTATTTATATAATTTAAAACTCTGCATTTTATTTGATTAATAAATTTATTTTTAAATTGAAATATTTATAATTAATAAAAATTAGAAGTATTAGGGTAAATTATTTGATATAATTTAAATATTTTATTTATAATAAGAGCTGGGTGAAAGGGAAATTCCTAATTAGAATAGTAGAGTATTTATTTTATAAATTTTTGCTTTTGTGAAATATTTAAAGATTGATTGATTGAGTAAGATTTTCAAATGTTAATATTTTTGAGATAATATTATAGATATTAATAATTAATATTGCATTGTTATGTTATTTTTGAAATATTATAATTTCTAAAAATTATATAATAAAAAAAGTTTAAAACTTTTTTTATTTTAGTATTAATATTTATAATAGTTATTTTAATAATAAAAATATCATTATTTTTGTTTAATTTTGAGATTGAGGAGGTTGTTGTAATAGAAAGGATTTTAAAGGGTTAGGCAAATCTTTTAAATAAATAATAATAATATTATTTGAAAGTTATAATAATAAGGATTAATATTATATTTTTTTTGTAATTTTAAAAATTTAGTGTGGTGTTGGATTTCAATATTTAAGAGAATGAGTTGAGGTTGGAATTATTTATCACAAGTTGTAAATTATCATAACCTGCAACACACGAGTATATTAATTTCTAAATTATTTTTTTTTTAATACAACATTTATTATTTTTTTGTATTTATTCATCATTATTTTTAATAAAATTATATTTATTCTTAAAATAATAATTCTTCTACTTAATAATAATAATATTTTTTAAACCAAAATTATTATTTTCATCATTTTTATCATTTTTATTATTTCCATCATTTTTATAACTTTCCTTGCCATTTCTACATATATTTTATTTTTTTAAATTATTTTTTCTATTTCTTTTTTAAAATTCTAAATTTCTTCTTCCTTTTCTTTAATTATTTATTTTAATTTTTAATTTTAAATTATTAGATTTTTTATATTATAAATTTCTAAATCCAAATTAATCAATAATTATTTTTTTTATATTTTATTTTATAATTTAACTAATTAAGTAGTTAAAATCAATTTATCCATCAAAAAATCACTTAGCATATTTATTTTTAATACTTAATCTAAAAAAGTTGTGGTATTTTTAGTATTTTTTTTGTTACTTCTTTTTTATTTTGTATATAGATGATTATAAAAAATTTCCAAAATTTTACTCTATAATTTTTCTTTCATTTTTTCAATTTATATTTTATTTTTTAGTATATTTATTTTTTACTTTAAAAGCTTTTAAAAAATATTTTTTTATTTAATTTTAGATACTTCGTTCCAAAGTTATAAAAGGGTCATTCATTCCGAAGGTCGATATTTTGTGTAGGTTGTTTATTAATAAAAAAGAGATAAAATAAAAAAAAATTATAAATAAAAAAGTTGAAGAAGTTATATTTACTTTAAATTCTAAAAAAATATTAGGTTTAGATAAAATAAATTTTTTATATTTTAAAAAAGTATATAGAATAATTTTGGAAAAATTTAATAATTTATTTAATAAATTATTAAATTATGGTTATTATTTAATTTGTTTTAGAAAAATAATTGGGGTAATATTATTAAAATTAAATAAATTGAATTATAATATATTGAAAACTTATAGAATTATAAATCTTTTAAATTGTTTAAAAAAAATATTAGAAAAAATAATAATAAAAAAAATAATTTTTTTATTAAAAATTTATAATATATTAAATTTAAAATAAATTGGTGGTAGAAAATCAAAATTTGTAATTAATGTGGTTCTATTTTTAATAAATAATATAAAAATAACAAAAAATAAAAAGTTTTTAATTTTTGTTTTATTTTTAAATATAAAAAGAGTTTTTGATAATATTTTAAAAATAAGATTGATTAATATATTAAAAGATATAGAATTATTAATTTAGTTATTAAATTAAATTAAAAATTTTATATTAGATAGGTATATCAAATTAACTTTTGATAAATAAATAAAAAAAAAATTTAAATTTAATAAAAATTAGAATATTTTAAGGGTTATTTATATTTTTAATTTTTTTTTTTTTATATTTAATATTTTTTTTTAGAGAATTAAACATAAAATATTTATTTATTAAAGTACCTTCTTATATAGATAATATGGTAATAATAATTTAAAATAAAAAAATTGAATAAAATATTAAAAAATTGGAAAGAATATTAAAAATAGTCTTTTTATGGGTTGAAAATAATGTAGTGGTATTTGATAATATTAAATCTAAATTAATTTATTTTTATTTTAGATATGGGAAAAAAAATAAAATAATTTTATTTAATAACATAAAAATAATATTATTAAAAATTATTAGATGGTTGGGAGTCTTTTTTGATATAAAAATAAATTTTAAAATTTATATTAAAAATAAAATATCTACAGTAGAAAAAATATTTAATTATATTTAAAATTTAATTAATTTAAAAATTAGATTAAATTCAAAAACACTTATATAATTTTATAAAAACTATATATATTCTATATCTAATTTTAAAACCAAAATTTAATAAAAAAATCAAAATTCATTAATTAAAATATTTAAAATATTTTAAAATAAAATGATAAGAAAAATAATAAATATTTTCAAAATAATTTTAATAAATTTTATAAAAATTAAAACGTTTATTTTACCACCAAGAATTAAATTAAACAATATATAAAAAAATATACATTAAAAACACTCTTTTTAAATAAAAAATATTTAATTAGATTAAAAATACCAAATTTTTTTTTATTAAAAAATTTTTTTAAAAAAAAAATAATTTAAAATAATTTAAAATATTTAAAATAAAATAAAAATAAAATAGAAAAAAAAAAGTGTTATAAAATTATATTAAATTTTATTTTATCTAAAATTAATTTTCAAATAAATCTATATACAAAAATTAAAAAAATTAATTTAAAATTAAAACTTTTATGATTTAAAACTAATATTAACTTTTATATAAATAAAAATAATAAAAAACTAAAAGTAGAAATATACAAAAAAAAAAAAAAATATTTAAATTCAAAAAAAAATTTAATTATTTATTCTAATAAATCTTTTCTAAAACTAAAAAATAATATGAAATCAACTAAAACTAAATATTATAAAAAAATAAATCAAAAATCTATTTTTAAAATCTCAAAAAATTTAGGTGATGAAATAGAAGTTTATGATGTAAAATTAATTACAATATATAAAAACTTTAAACAAACTAAACTAATTATAATAAAAAATAATAAAATAAAAGAAATTTATTTATTTACCAATAACTAAGCTATAATAAAAAAAATTAAAATTATTAAAAATAAATTTAGGACAAGAAATAACCTCAAAAATTTAATTTCTATATAACAAAATCTAATTCTACAACATAAAAATAAATATTAATTAAATACCAAAACACACAAAAATAAAAAAAAACAAAAAAACAAATTACTTAACTAAAAAAACTACAAAAATTCAAACTAAAAATCCTTTTACCTCTTATTCTTTTTTAAAAAGAAATATAAAATTACAAAATCTTATAAAATAAAAAAAAAACTAAAAAACAAATAAAACAAAACCAAATTATTTCAATTATTTAAGATTAAAAAAAAATAAAGTTTTATAAAAATCAAATAATAAAATTAATTTAATAATAATTTAATTAAAAATTAATTATGAATATTTCAACAATTATTTTTATAAAATATCAAAAAATATTATTAATAAAAACTATTTATATAGTAGAACACCCCAAACATCAAAACATTTCTTACTGTACTATAAAAAATATAAAAAAAAAAAAAAATATTAAAAAAAAAAATAAATAAAAAATCTATAACATATTCCACAAGCAAGCGGTGTACACAAGCAAGTGGTGTACTTTTTCAATAACACCAATTTCCCCCCTTTCAATACCCCTTTTAACAGCTATCTTCATTATAATTTTAATTCTTGTAAATAATAATTGAAACTAGGTTTATTTTTGTTATTAAAATATTTAATAATAACAATAAATTAAGTTTTAAAATTATTGTTAAAATATATAATATCCTAAAAATAATTTTTCAACATTAACATGCTAGTATAGCTTTAAAAATTAAAATTACTTCCAAAATATGTAGATTTACAACATTAAAAAAATAAATTTTTGTTAATATTATTCTTAATATAATTACATAATTTTTTCATTTTCAATTTTATTATATAGAAGTTATAATAAACATATTATTTTAAAATTAAAATATTAATAAATTTAAGTTTATTAATATAAATTAATTTTTAAATTTTATTAAACACAAATTAGAATTTTAAATAATTATAATCCAAAAATACAATTATTAATATGTTAAATGTGAAGATAAAAAGATTATTACTAATTAATTTTAACTTATATTTAATATTAAAATAAAATATAATATTTAGAATACTAATATTTATAATTTTAATAAAACAGACTTTATAATAAAAATAATTACTAGTATTATTATTATCACAAATTCTAACTATTATAATAACAAAGTTATATTAGTATAACTTAATAATTAAAAATAGACTACAGTTATTTAAGATATTAATGCTTAAAACTAGTTAGTACTACCATTTATTATTTTAATTAATTAATATTATTTTAAATACTAATATATGCAATATAAACTATTTAATAATTAAACAATTACAACTATTAGTAATAATTAAACAAATAACAATACAAGAATTCAATAATTCAAGTATTTTAATCAATATATAAAATTAAAGATTATCAGTATTTACCATTTATTAATATTAGATAATTATGAAAGTTATTATTCTATTAAATTTAAGTTATATACATAAAAATATAATATTATTTTTTTATATTTATTTCTTTATTTATTTTATTTGTTTTAATTACTTAATATTGGATGTTTTGGATTATTAAAAATTACTTATGGTTGTTAAATCGAAAATTTAATATATTAATATATTAGTTATATTAATAAATTTAAATTTTTTTATATTTTTTAAAAGATATTTATTATTATAATAATTATTAAAAATATATAAAGTAAATTTATTAAAACTAGTATTCTATTATATAACCCAAAGAAAGTACTTTTAAAGTTAAATATTTAATTAATATTTTTTTTATATTTATTATATCTTATTATTATTTTGGGATAGATAGTAAAGATATTAAAGAATTTTTTATAAATCATTATATAAACGTAATTAATTAAAAATTAATTTATTAATGAATTTTTTACTATGCTAGTTATTATAGATTAAATTAATAAAAGTACATAGTTAATAATGTATAAGATAATATTATTTTGATTTGAAATATTAATATTTTGAGAAGTAAATTAAAGATTAAATAAATAATACAAAGCAAAAAGAAAGTATTTTTAAAATAAAAAAACATTAAGTATAAAAACTATTTATAGTTTACTAATTTAAAATTAAATAAATACTTAGTTATAAATTAATATTAAGTAATATAATAATTTTGCAAAAAAGAATAATAATTGATTATAATATTATAATAAATATAACTAATTAGGTTATAATATATAAACTTGTAAATAATTATAATATAATTTATTAAATATATTTTAATTAATTTTTAATTATATTATTTAAGCATAATTAAAGGGTTAACCAAAATCTAGTACAGCACTGAAAAAGTGCACCGCTCACTTGTATGCGCCGCTCGCTTGTGGAATACGTTAAATGTAAAATTTTTATTATTTAATAATATAAATCTACAACATACGATAAAATTTATAAAAAAAACCAAAATTATACAAAGAAGTAATTAAAAAAAAAAGATTAAAATTAAAATAAAATAAGGAGATTTTAAAAAATAGATTTATATTTTAATTAAAAAATTTTCAAAAGATTAACTGTGAGATTATAGGTAAAAGATATCAAAATAAAATCAACAACTTTTTTTTCAATAATAGAAAAAAGATAATAAGTGCAAAGGGGAAGAGACCTCAAGAAAAATAATAAAAAAAACAAAAAAGTCAAAAAAAATCAAAGAAAGACAAAATAAATCAACAACATTAATCTATTTAATTTTTAGATCAATTTCTATTCAAAATTACAATTTTCATTTGTTTCATTTACTATTTGAAATTTTGGGTGCGCTGCAAAGAAAATTCTCTTCTATCCGCCATAAGCTACTAGCTTGCATGCGTGTATGATACATAATAATAATAATAATATTAAGTCTTTATGTAAGTGTGTAAATTATAATTTTGATAAATGGTCTGTATATATTAACTATTGGAAATATATTTATTATCTATAAATGTTTTTTATAAAATATTATTATGTATATAAAGATTTTTGAATAATAATTATTCTCAAACCTTCTTGGAATTCTATTAATCAACTTATTAATTTAGTTATATATTTAATTGAATAATATTATAATTTTTTTAATTATTTTATTGTGTTATATTTTTTATTTAATAACTTTAATTATTCTATTAAATACTTATATCTTTAATTAAGAGCTTTGAATAATTAGAGTTAAGAAATATAATAGAGTACTAAAGCTGTTTTGGGAATCCTGCTAAGGAAACCTGGGATAGGTGTAACAGATTATATATTTAATTATGGTTTTTTATAAAATTGGTAGGGTTAATTTATTATTTTTAATATATTATAATTAATTTAATATTAATAATTTTATTTAATTATTATTATTATTATTATTATTATTATTATGTATCATACACGCATGCAAGCTAGAAGCTTATGGCGGACAAAAGAGAATTTTCTTTTGCAGCACATCCAAAATTTCAAATAACAAATCAAACAAATAAAAATCATAATTTTGAATAAAAATTAATTTAAAAATTAAATAAATCAACACAATTAATTTATTTTATTTTTCTTTAATCTTTTTTAACTTTTTATTTTGTTTTCCATCATTTTTCTTGAAGTCTCTTCCCCTCTACACTTTTTTTCTTTTTTTTGTTATTGAAAAAAGAGTTGTTAATCCCACTTTAATATTTTTTACCTACAATCCCACAATTAATCTTCTAAAATTTTTTTAATTAAATTATAAATCT
Organism: Arthrobotrys conoides; assembly: GCA_036971725.1. NCBI lineage: Eukaryota > Fungi > Ascomycota > Orbiliomycetes > Orbiliales > Orbiliaceae > Arthrobotrys > Arthrobotrys conoides. Next base: position 25,629 of record JAVHJM010000018.1, on the reverse strand, counting down.
ATTTTTTAAGATCTCCCCAACCTATTTTAATTTCAATCTCTTTTTTTTAATTACTTCTTTATATAATCTTAATCTCTTCTATAAATTTTATCATATATTAAAAATTCAAATTATTAAATAATAGAAATTTTATATTTATAAATTTTTTATTATTTATTTTCTTTTTCAAAATTTCTCTTTTTTTTTTATACTTTTTACAATACAATAAAAGATATTTTAATATTTAAAATATTCTACTACATAAATAATTTTTATTTATAACATCTTTTAATATTTTATATAAATAATTATTAAAATATCCATAACCAATTCTTAATTAAATTATTACTAAATTAATTTTATTATTTGATTTTTATAAAACTTAATTTTTTTTTAATTTCAAATAATTAAAATAATTTAATTTTATTTTATATATTTTCCAACTTTTTTTTCATTCTATAAAATTTTACAATCTTATTTTTCTTTTTAAAAAAGAATAAAAAATAAAAAAACTTTTTATTTAAATTTTTACAACTTCCTTAACTAAAAAATCTACTTTTTCGTTTCTTTTTATTTCTATATAGTCTAATATTTATTCTATATTAATTTTTATATTATAAAAATAAATTTTATTATATAGGAACCAAATTCTAAAAACTATTTCTTGTCCCAAACCCATTTTTAAAAAACTTAATCTTTTTATTACAACTTAGTTATCAATAAATAAATAGATTTTTTTTATTTTGTTATTTTTTATTATAATTAATTTAATTTATTTAAAACTTTCATATATTACAATTAATTTTACATCATAAACTTTTATTTCATTATCCAAACTTTTTAAAATTTTAAAAACAAATTTTTAATCTATTTCTCTATAATATCCAATTTTAATTAATTTCATATTATTTTTTAATTCTAAAAAAAATCCATCAAAATAAATAATTAAATTTTTTTTTAAATCTAAATACTTTTTTTTATTTTTATATATTTTTATTTCTAATTTTTTATTATTTTTATTTATATAAAGATTAATATTAATTTCAAATTATAAAAACTCTAGTTTTAAATTAATTTTTTTTATTTTCATATATAAATTTATTTGAAAATTAATTCTAAACAAAATAAAATTTAATATAGTTTTATAATATTTTTTTTGATTTTTTTTTTGATTTTTATTTTATTTTAAATATTTTAAGTTTTTTTTTTTTTTTACTTCTCTTCCAAAACTACATTCTAATAGAAAAAAATCTAATATTCTTAATTTAATTAGATAATTTTTATTAAAAAAAAATATTTTTAATATATATTTTCTTTATAACCTAATTTCTAATAGTAAAATAAATACTTCAACTTTTATTAAATTTATTAAAATTATTTTAAATACATTTATTATTTTTCTAATCATCTTATTTTAAAGTATTTTAAATTTTTTAATTAATAAAACTTAATTTTTTTATTAAATTTTAATTTTAAAGTCAGAAACAAAATAAACATAATTTTTATAAAACTATATAAGTACTTTTAAATTTAATCCAATTTCTAAATTAACTAAATTTTAAATATAATTAAATATTCTTTCTACTACAAATATTTTATTTTTAATATAAATTTTAAAATTTATTTTTATATTAAAATAAACTTTTAATTATTTGATTACTTTCAATAATTTTATCTCTATTTTATTTAATAAAATTATTTTATTTTCTTCTTTATATTTAAAATAAAAATAAATTAATTTAAATTTAATATTATTAAATATTATTGTATTATTTTTTATTTATTTGAAAACTATTTTTAATATTTTTTTTAATTTTTTAATATTTTATTTAATTTTCTTATTTTAAATTATTATTATTATATTATTTATATAAGAAGGTATTTTAGTAGATAGATATTTTATTTTTAACTTTTTAAATAGAGGTGTTAAATATAAAAGAAAAAGAATTGGGGATATAGGTGATTTTTAAGGTATTCCAATTTTTACTAAATTTAATTATTTTTTTATTTATTTATTAAAAACAAATTTAATATATTTATTAAATATAAAATTTTTAATTTAATTTAATAATTAAATTAATAGTTTTATATTTTTTAATATATTAATTAATCTTATTTTTAAAACATTATCAAAAATTTTTTTAATGTTTAAAAATAAAATAAAAATTAAAAATTTTTTAGTTTTTGTTAATTTTATGTTATTTACTAAAGATAAGATTATATTGATTGCAAATTTAGATTTTTTATTATTAATTTATTTTAAATTTAAAATATTATAAATTTTTAATAAAAAAGTTATTTTTCTTACTATTACTTTTTCTAATATTTTTCCTAAACAATTTAAAAAATTTATAATTTTATAAATTTTTAATATATTATAATTTAGTTTATTTAATTTTAATAATATTACCCCAATTACCTTTCTAAAGCAGATTAAATGATAACCATAATTTAATAATCTATTAAATAAATTATTAAATCTTTCCAAAATTATTTTATATGTTTTTTTGAGATATAAAAAATTTATTCCATCTAAACCTAATACTTTTTTAAAATTAAAAGTAAATATAACTTTTTTAATTTTATTATTTACAATTTTTTCTTATTTTATCTCTTTTTTATTTAAGATTATAATAAAATTATTTTTTTTTATAATTTTAATAATTAAAAATTTTAAAAATAATGTTTTTCTTAATATTTTTAATTTTTCTTCAAAATTTAATACTTTTTCATCTCCAAATTTTAAATTAAATATTCTTTATATTTTTCTTAATTTTATATATTTTAATATATTAAAAATTTTTTTATTTTTTACATTTATTAAATAATTTTTTTAAAATTCTTATTTTAATTTTTTTATTATTTCAAAATATATATTTCTTTTATTTTTAAACAAATCCCAATTTTTTTAAAATTTATTATTTTTCCAAAATTTTTTTTTTTTACAACATTTTTTTTTTTTTTTCATCTATTTATTAATTCCACCATATTTTAAATTTTAATATAATTATTAATTTTAATATTAATATTTCCACCACATTAATTAAATTTTTTTAAAATATTTTTACTACTTACTCCAATTTTTATTCCATTTCTACTTTATTTTCATTAAATAAAAAAAGTAGATTATCCCAAAAATTATTTTTATTTAAATTTTTATTTAATTTTAACAATTCTTTTTAAAAAATATCCCAATTTATTTTTTCCCAATTATATTTATTTATAAATAATAAAATATCCACTAAATTTATTAATTAAAATATATAAAATAAAATTACCTTATAATCTAATTTAATATCTATTTTATTTTCAATTCTCCATTCTCCAATAAAATTAATTATTAAATTTATAACTAAAATTAAATTTAAAATAAATAAATTACTTATATTTTTTCTTTAATAATAATAAATTAATATTTTTAAATTATTTAAAATTTATAATCTTTTATTTTTAATTAATTTTATTATTTTTTTAGATTTTAATTCATTTAAACAATTTAAATTCCATAAAAAATAATAAAAATTAAAAATTTTTAAAATTAAACACCTATTTTTATAATTAAAAAAAATTTTTTAATTTTTATTATTTTTTATTATAAATATTAAAAATTCTAAAAATACCAAATTTATTAGATTTAAAATTTATAATCTAATAGTCTTCATCATTAATTAAATTTATTTGATTTGAGATTTTATATTTAATATTTTTTGAAAAAAAAATGACCACTCATAGCCTATTCTTTTTATAAATTAAATAAATTGGATTAAATTTAAAATATAAAATTATAATTTTTTCTTTTTTTGAAAATTAAAATTTTTAAAAAAAAACAAAATCTATTTTATTTTTAAATATAGAATTAAATATACTTTATATTACATTTATAAATGTATTACAATTATATTAATAAATTTTTATAAAATTTATTATTTAATTTTAGTTTTTTTAATTTTTATTTTTATTTTTATTTTTATTTTTATTTTATATATATTTATTTATAAAATAATTTTTATTATATAAAACATATTTTATTTCAATATATTTACATAATTTTTTTTTTATATTGTATATTTTGTATTTATAAAGGTAGGTTTTGTATTTTAAAACACAAATTTTATATTTTATATTTTTTTTATATTTAAAACTTTAATATTTAATTCTTTAATAATTATTATATTAATTTTTAAAATTAAAATTATAATATTATTTTATTTTTAAATATTCTTTTTGTATAAAAAATCCTTTTTTAAAAATATTAAATACTATTTTTTTTATTTTTATTACTAAAACAATAAAAAAAAATTTTTTATTTTATAATTTTTTTTTAGATATTAACCATTTTAATAATTTTACAAAAAATATTCCAAAATTATTTTTTTCTATTTTTTTTTATTTTAATTTTTTTTTATTTATATTTTATGTACAATTACAAATTTTTAAGTTTTTATTTTTGATAATTTTTAAATAAATTTGTTTATTTTTATAATTTTTTTAAAAATTTCATTTTTATATTTTAGAACTTTTTTATTATTAATATTTTTATTTATTATTAATATTAAATTTTTCTTTTTATTTAAAAAAATATTAAATATATTAATTTCTAAATTATAATTAGTTAAAATTATATTTATTATCTCTCTATATTTATTTATCATTATTTTTAATAAATTTAAACTTATTCTTAATATAATAATTCTTCTACTTAATAAAAATAATATTTTTAATTTTAAAATTATTATTTTTGTCATTTCTATCATTTTTATAACCTTTCTTATTATTTCCACATATATTTTATTTTTTTAAATTATTTTTTTTATTTCTTTTTTAAAATTTTAAATTTCTTTCTCTTTTTCTTCAATTATTTATCTCAACTTTTAATTTTAAACCATCAAATTTTTTATATTATAAATTTCTAAATCTGAACTAATTAAAAATTGTCTTTTTTACATTTTATTTTAAAATCTAATTAATTAAGTAGTTAAAACCAGTTTATTTATTGAAATGTTATTTAACATATCCATTTTTCACCTAATTTAAATAAGTTATAACATTCTTTAATATATTTTTACTATTTTTTTTTTTATTTTATATATAAACAATCACAAAAAATGTTTAGAAATTTATTTTGTGATTTTTTTTTCATCATTTCATTTTATATTTTGTATTTTCATATATTTACTCTCTACTTCAAGAGCTTTTGAATAATATTTTTTTATTTAGTTTTGAATACTTCATTCAAAAGATATGGGGAGGTCGTTCGTTCCAAAGGTCTTTGTTTTTTTATAATTTTATTTAATTATATTATATTAAAAAATTAAATTAATTTTAAATTTTATAAAATATATTTTATATATATTTTTAATAAAATTTGTTTTAAATTTTTATAAATTTTATAAAAAAAACCTAAAATTTATTTTTATTACTTGTTCAATTAATAAAAATTTTTATATTTAATTTTTTTAAAAGATTTTTAATTTGTAATAGTAGGTTGGTGATAAAGAAATTATTATTTAATTAAGATTTATTTAGTTTTTTAGTAATTTTTTAAAAGAAAATATATTATTTATTATATATTATATATTTAATTTAAAAATTAATTTTTTTTTTAATATTTTTTTTTAAAAAATAAAATAAATTAATTTATGAAAAGTTATAATATATTAAAATTAAACTTATATATTTATTAATTATATAATAATATTTATAAGATTTAAATAAGTTTTTAATATTTCTATAATATTTCAAAAATCTTAATTAAAAAAAATTAAAATTACTAAAAAACAAATTTAAAATCAAATAAAAACAATATATTGAAATTCAAAGTTTATAATAACAAAAACATTATTAACAATTTATACAAAAACATCAGGTATTAATATAAATTTAACAAAAAAAACAAAAAAATTTATAAATTTATCTCAAAAAAATTTAATTTAATTATTTTTTAAAATATAATAGATTATTTTTATTACCAAATAAAATTTATAAAATAATAATTAATTTTTAATATTTATTAATTTTTTATATAAAATTGATTTTTTTTATAACTATTTTAAATAATTAATTAAAAAAAAATACAAAATTTTCAATAATATTAATAAATTTAAAAAAAACTAAAGTAAACATTTTTATAGAATTAATAGAATTAACAAAATTATTAGAAAGTTTAATAGAATTACCTATAATTCTAATATTTAAAAAATATTAAATATAAAAAAAAATAAAATAATAATTATTAATAAAGTTAAATAGGTTAATATTTAATTTTATTTTTTTGTTTTTTTGAAGATTTGTATTGTATTGATATAAGTAGATTTAATATTAATAATAATTAGTTGAATATTATTTGAAGTTTTTAATATTATATTGTTATAATTTATTTTTTAATTAGGTTGTATAAATTTATTAAAAATTATCTTAATTATAGATTATTTTTATAAAAATTGAATTAAAATAATAAATATTTTATTAGTATATATTGAATATTTTGATTTTATTTATACAAAATTTAATATATATTATATTATAAAAAACCTATATCTAAATAATAAAGTTATTCAAAAATTTTGGAAATATGTGTTCATTTTTTGTAATTTTATTCAAATTTTTATTTTAAAATTAATTTTAATATAGATTAAATAATATTTTTTAAGTTTTTGGGATTATTTTACTGATATTATTTGGAAGATTATTAAATATGAATATATTTTTTTGTATATTATATAAGTTTGATTAGAATAAATAAAATATTTTTTAAAAAATAATAAATTTTTTTTAAAATAGGAATATTGAATTATAAATCAATCAAATATAATTAATATTTTATTGGTCTTATGCTAACCCCATATAAAAAAGAAAAATTATTACTATTCAATTTTTTAATTATTTTTTAAATGTTAATTTAATATTATTGTAATACTACTAGCAATTTTTAGATTAAAAATCTAATATGATATCTTGATTTAAATAATATAACTATTTCTTAAATTAATATAGTTTTTTAAATGGTTTTAAAAAGATTAAAGATTGGTATTATTAATTTAAAAAAAATATTAAAAATTTTAAATACAAAAATTAAATATAATTTTTTTATTAATAACAATATAAAATTAATATAAAATTTTTTTAAACTAGTATATATAGTTTTTAAAATAATAAAAAATTTGTTGTTTTAATTATCACAACAATATTTTATTATTATTATTAAATCCAATCAAGGAAAAATTGTAATTGTTTGGAATTTTCAAAAATCTAAAATAGAACTTTATTTATTTTTTAATAAAAAACACTCAAAAAACATTAAATCTAGAAAATGTTTTAATACTACAAATTCAAAAAAATATTAATTTATTAATAATAAAAAACATTAATATAATAACAATACAAATTACAACAATAATTAATTTCTAAATAGATTATATAAATTTAAAAAATGTTTACAAAAATCAACTAAATCCTAATATCAACCCTTTTCTTTTTTTAATTTTGGATTTGATATTTTTAATGAATAATGTTTATATTTTACCTATTTAATAATATTATAATTTTATATATATTTTTAATATTATAAAATATACTATTTAAAAATATTTATAAAATATTTAACTATACTAAATTTAATACTATTATAATGGAGGTGTGGTGCAGTGGTGTGGCTGTCATCATGGGGTCGTTCAAAAAAACAAGGTTTTTTTTTGTTTTCCCAACTTCTGCTAAACATTATAAATTCGAATCTTATCCACAAAAATAAAAAGATTTTGTAAATTTTATCACACAAAATTAAAACAAACTAATATTATTCACATCAACACATTAATTAAATATTATTTAACACAATTTAAATAAAGATTTTTAATTCTCAAACCTAACAAGCTTATTACCTTTGAAAACTATCAAATCTATTAAAACTTCAATAAAAAGTCAAATATACCTACATCACCCTAATAACAATAGGACCACTCTATAAAAAACATATAAATACATAAAAAAAAAAATAATCTCTATAAAAAGACATATATAAATACATCACAATAATAACAATATCACTAAACAATACATACAATTATTCTACAAAAAAAAAAATATATATCACTTATTAAGAAAAACACCAAAATAAAACCAACAAAAGATATTTCAACAACAGATACCTTACAATAAAAAAAATACTAAAACCCATACAAAAATACCATAATTTAAAAATTTCAAATATCAAAAGAAAAATTGTCTATAAGACTCTTCCTCTAATTTAATTACATATTTATGTAATGGGGATGCGGTTTGTATGCACCATTATATAATGGGTTTCTGTCCGCCATAAGCTTATAGCTTGCATGCGTGTATGATACATAATAATAATAATACTATTATAATATTTTTATGAATATACTGATAACCTAGATAATCACATACAAGATTGATGTAGATTTGATAAAAACACATTTAATAAACCCCCTTTCATAAAATAAAAACTGTTTTTTAAAATAAAAATTATTTTTTAGGATAGAAATTATTTTTTAAAATAAAAACTGTTTTTTAAAATGAATAGAATGGAAACCTGTTCTTAGGATGGAAATTTTTTTTTAAGATAGAAACCTCTCCTTAGGATAATATGGGTTATTTTAAAATAGTACAAGCCTCCTTAGGATAGAAAGGTTCCCATCAGGAAAACAGGTTTCCATCTTGCCATCCTGCCCATCCCACATCAAAACTCAAAATGTGTTTTTTTCCTGATGTTATAAAAAAATAAATCAAAAATCTATTTTTAAAATTTTAAAAAATTTAAATAATAAAATAGAAGTTTATAATATAAAATTAATTATAATATATAAAAATTTTAGATAAACTAAATTAATTATAATAAAAAATAATAAAATAAAAAAAATCTGTTTATTTATTAATAATTAAACTATAATAAAAAAAATTAAAATCATTAAAAATAAATCTAGAATAAAAAATAATTTTAAAAATTTGGTTTTTGTATGATAAAATTCAGTTTTATAATATAAAAATAAATATTAATTGAATATTAGGATATATAGAAGTAAAAGAAAATAGAAAAATAGATTACTTAATTAAAAAAATTGTAAAAATTTAAATTAAAAGTCCTTTTACCTTTTATTTTTTTTTAAAAAGAAATATAAAATTATAAAATCTTATAAAATAAGAAAAAAATTAAAAAATAAATAAAATTAAATTAAATTATTTTAATTATTTAAAATTAAAAAAAAATAAAATTCTATAAAAATCAAATAATAAAATTAATTTAATAATAACTTAATTAAAAATTAATTATAAATATTTTAATAATTATTTTTATAAAATATTAAAAGATGTTATTAATAAAAATTATTTATGTAATAAAATATTTTAAATATTAAAATATCTTTTATTATATTGTAAAAAGTATAAAAAAAAAAAAAATATTAAAAAAATAAATAAATAAATAATCTATAAATATAAAATCTTTATTATTTAATAATATAAATTTACAATATATAATAAAATTTATAAAAGAAATTAAGATTATATAAAAAATTAATTAAAAAAAAAGATTAAAATTAAAATAAAATGGGGAGATTTTGAAAAATAAACTTATATTTTAATTAAAAAATTTTAGAAAATCAATTGTAAGATTATAAATAAAAAATATTAAAATAAGATTAACAATTCTTTTTTCAATAATAGAAAAGAGATAATAAATATAAAAAGGAAAAGATTTTAAAAAAAATAATAGAAAAAATTAAAAAATTAAAAAAAATTAAAAAAAGATAAAATAGATTAATGGTGTTGATTTATTTAATTTTTAAATTAATTTTTATTTAAAATTATAATTTTTATTTATTTCATTTGCTATTTGAAATTTTGGGTGCACTGCAAAGAAAATTCTCTTTTGTCCGCCATAAGCTACTAGCTTGCATGCGTGTATGATACATAATAATAATAATAATAATCCAAATCTTTTTTAAAAAAAAAAAGTTATAATTTTTTTTTTTAACTAAATAAATAAATTTTATTATTATAATATTTTTAATATTAATTAATATTTTTTTTAAAATATTTTATACTTTATATTATTTTTAAAAATTAATATATTTAATAAAAACTTTTTTTTATATTTTATAAACTAAAAACCTCTTCCTTATCATATTTTTTTTAATATGAAGATATATACCAATAATTTAAAGAATTTAAATTTTAAAATATTAAATTTTTTATTATAAAATTTCTGATATAGAAAATTTTTTTAAATAATTACTTTTTTATTTTTATTTGTTTTAATTCTTTAATTAAAATTAAATTTATTATTAATAATTACAACTTTTATAATTTTATTTTAAAACTATTTAAAAAATTTAGATTTTATTAGTATATAACTTACTAATTTTTTTAAATATAAATTAATTTTTTAAAAATTTAATAAAAATTATATTTATTATATTATCTACTATCATAAATAATCATTTAATTATATTTTCATTTAAATTAATATTTTAAATTTATTTTTTTATTGAAATTCTTATTTTTCATAAATTATTAAAAGTTATATAAATTTATTTAAAAAGTTTAAATTTTCTTTTTATAAAAATTATACTAAATAAAAAAAATTATTTTTATTAAAAAATATATTTTATAAATAAAATTCATTTTTATTTAAAATTATATTCCAACTTAAATTATAATTTTCCTAATTTTAATAAATCTATAATAATTTAATTTTTAATACTATAATAATAATAAATTTTTTTTTAAAAAATTATAATTCATTATTAAATTTTTTTTAAAAGTAATAAAATTTATTTTAATTATTATAACTCAATTTTAATTTAAATTATTATAAAATTTTTTTTTAATATTTTCAATAAAACAAAAAAAATTTTAATCTAATCTTCCGTATAAATTTATAAAATTTAATTTTTTTATTATTTTTAATTATTATTACTCTCATATTCATATTCTTATATTTTATTTTATATCCTTCCAATTCAAAATTTACTAAAATTACAATCTAATTTAATTATTTAATTAAACAAAAATTTAAAATAATACTCAAAACATATAAAACAAATTTTATATTAAAAAAATTATTTTTAAATTCAATCATTATACTTCCATAACCATATATTAAAATATAATAATTATTTTTTAATTTAATATATTAAAAACTTTTGAATTATTTATATAATTTAAACTAAAAGTTCTTAATATTATAAATTATTTATTCTATAGTACCAAAATCAATATATTGTAAAATAAATATTCAATTTTTAAATTTTAATATTATTATATTTATGTAATAAATTATTAATAAATTATAAGTTTTCAAAAATATTCAAAAAAAAAAAATTTATTTTTAGATTTCCATTTTATTAAAATTAATTCTAAATAAAAAATCCAATATTTTTTTATTTAATATTTATTAATTTTACATTTTGTATACCATCTAGATTTACATTTCTTTTTTTTTTTTGAAATTTTTTTTTTTTTTTTTTGAAATTTTATTCTTTTTTTTAATTTATTTTTATTATTTCCTAAATAATTTCTCTTTCAAAATTTTTTTTTTTAAATATATTTTCCCTTCTTTTTTTTTAAAAAAAATATATTTTTTTATTTTTATTTTATTTTTTATAAAAGAAATTTATTGTTAATTTATATTTCAAAATAAATTAAATTAATAATAATTTAATATCATAAACATTCTAAATAACTAAAAAAACTTTTATAAATTATTCTTTAAAAATAAAATAAATTTAATATAAAATTTAAAATCTTTATTTTAACAAATTAAAAAAATACTTTAAATAATACTTAATAATTCACTTTTATTAAAAAATTATTAATTTTTTCAAAATAATTTTATATAATTATATATATAAAATCTTTTTTCTTTTTTAAAAACAAAATCCTCATCTTATTCTTTAAAACTAAAATTAAATTTTACATATTTAATTTAAATTTATTTTTTAAAATTTTTAAAATTTAAATTAAAATCTTATTTTATATATTTAATTTAAAATTAATATAAATAAATTGGATTAAATAGTAAGTATAAAAATTCAAAACTTAAATTTATTATTTTACTTTATCTAAAATTAAAATTTAAACCATTAACTTTAATAAAAAATATTTTAAAATAAAATAAATTATTAGATTTTTTAATCTCAATTAAATAATTGTTTGTAAAATAAATTAATTTAAAATCAATTTTTTATTTATTATATTCCAACATCTAACTTATTCTACTTTTTTAAATCTTAATTAATTATCTAAAACTAATATTAACCTAATTAAATTTTTTTAAAAATTTTTAATCCCTTCTAAATTATTTATAATAATTCTTATAAAAAATATTATTATTTTAGTTAAAATTATAGTCATTTTAAGTTTCTCTAATAAATTTATTTTTATAAATTTATTTAATAAATAACGATGTTTATTCTGTATATTTAAAAATTATATAATATTATTTTTTTTAAAAATAATAATTTTTCTATCTTTAATAAATCATTAAAATTTTTTTAAAAAAAATTTATTATTTTATAAATTTTTTAAAATTCTATATATTATAATAACGTATTCCACAAGTGAGCAGTGTACACAAGTGAGTGGTGTATTTTTTCAACAACACCAATTTTCTCCCTTTTGATATCCCTTTTAACAGTTATCTTTATTGTAATTCTAATTTTTGTAAATAATGGTTGAAACTAGGCTTACTTTTGTTATTAAAATATTTAATAATAACAATAAATTAAGTTTTAGAGTTGTTGCTAAAATATATGATATTTTAAAAATAATTTTTTGATATTAATATATTAATATAATTTTAAAAGTTAAAATTATTTTTAAAATATATAAATTTATAATATTAAAAGAACAAATTTTTATTAATATTATTTTTAATATAATTATATAATCTTTTTATTTTTGACTTTATTATATAAAAATTATAGTAAATATATTGTTTTAAAATTAAAATACTAATAAATTTAAATTTATTAATATAAATTATTTTTAAATTTTATTAAATACAAATTAAAACTCTAAATAATTATAATTTAAAAATATAATTACTAATATATTAAATATAAAAATAAAAAAATTATTATTAATTAATTTTAATTTATATTTAATATTAAAATGAAATATAATATTCAAAATATTAATATTTATAATTTTAATAAAATAAATTTTATAATAAAAATAATTATTAATACTATTATTGTTATAAACTTTAACTATTGTGATAATAAAATTATACTAGTATAATTTAATAATTAAAAATAAACTATAATTATTTAAAATATTAATATTTAAAATTAATTAATATTATTATTTATTATTTTAATTGATTAATATTATTTTAAATATTGATATATATAGTATAAACTATTTAACAACTAAACAATTATAACTACTAATAATAATTAAATAAATAATAATATAGAAATTTAATAGTTTAAGTATTTTAATTAATATATAAAATTAAAGATTATTAGTACTTATTATTTATTAATATTAAATGGTTATAAAAATTATTATTTTATTGAATTTGAGTTATATATATAAAAATATAATATTATTTTTTTATATTTATTTTTTTATTTATTTTATTTGTTTTAATTATTTAATATTAAATATTTTAAATTATTAAAAATTATTTATAGTTGTTAAATTAAAAATTTAATATATTAATATATTAGTTATATTGATAAGTTTAAATTTTTTTGTGTTTTTTAAAAAATATTTACTATTATAATAATTATTAAAAATATATAAAATAAATTTATTAAAATTAATATTTTATTATATAATCTAAAAAAAGTATTTTTAAAATTAAATATTTAATTAATATTTTTTTTATACTTATCACATTTTATTATTATTTTAAAATAAATAATAAAAATATTAAAAAATCCTTTATAAATTATTATATAAATATAATTAATTAAAAATTAATTTATTAATAAATCTCTTATTATACTAGTTATTATAAACTAAATTAATAAAAATATATAACTAATAATATATAAAATAACATTATTTTAATCTAAAATATCAATATTTTAAAAAGTAAATTAAAGATTAAACAAATAATATAAAATAAAAAAAAAGCATTTTTAAAATAAAAAAATATTAAATATAAAAATTATTTATAACCTATTAATTTAAAATCAAATAAATATTTAATTATAAATTAATATTAAATAATATAATAATTTTGTAAAAAAAAGTAATAATTAATTATAATATTATAATAAATATAATTAATTAAATTATAATATATAAACTTATAAATAATTATAATATAACTTATTAAATATATTTTAATTAATTTTCAATCATATTATTCAAATATGGTTGAAAGGTTAACCAAAATCTAGTGTAGTACTGAAAAAATGCGCCACTCACTTATATGCGCCACTTGCTTGTGGAATACGTTATATAATTTAATTTTTATATAAAATTTTAATAAAATATAATATTAATATTAAAATATTTAATATTATTTATTTTTATAATTTAATACTTTTTATAAAAATTAATTAATATTAATAATATATTTAATAATAAAAAAATTATTTTATATAAAAACATATATAAATTTATATAAATAAAATATTCTATAAAATTTTATAATAAATTAAACTATACTTTCTATTATATATATAAAAAGAAAAATAAAACAAAACCCTATTACTCACATAATAGAAAGCACGTGCTCATCCTCTCTAGAAAACCCAACGGCTGGCGTCTAGGCACATCACTTCAACAATAATTATATATTATTTTTACTTCAATATTAAATTTATTAAATTTTTATATTTTTTTTTTATAATATATTATTTATATTATTATTTTTTTTTAATATTGTTGAATTTTATTTTAATTTATAATAATAATATATATTAAATATATTATTTAAAAAATATTTAAGAATTTAAATTTTTATTTAATTTTTAAAAATAATTTCAATATTTTTATATTTATATTTATTTATATAATTTTATATTTTTATATATAATTTTTTTTTTATATTTAATTTTTTTTTTTACTAATATATTTTTATATTTATTTTATTTTATATTTTAAAAAATTTTTATAAAAATTTTTTTTTTAGAAATTTCTATATATAAAAATATTTTAATATAAATTTTCTTATATAATTTATATTTTATATAAATTTATTTATTTTATATAAAAAAATTTTATATAAAAATTTTATATAATAAAAATTTTTTTATAAAAAAAAAATAATATTATAATTTTATTATATTAATTAATTAAATTAAAAAATATATTTTAATATAATAAATATATTTTTATTTTAAATTCTTTTATTTTACAATTATTATTTATTTTATAATAATATATTTTTTATTTTTTTAAAATTATATTTTTATTTCTATATTTATATAAATATATTAATTAAGTAATATATTAATTTATTATAATATATAAAAATCTTAAGATTTTATTTATTATACAATATTTAATATTAAGTATTGATATAAGTATATAAACTATAATTTAAATAAACAAATTATATATATTAATTATTAAAAATATATTTACTATCTATAAATATTTTTTATAAAATATTATTATATATATAAAACTTTTTAAACAATAATTATTTTTAAATTTTTTTAAAATCTCATTAATCAACTTATTAATTTAATTATATATCTAATTAAATAATACTATAATTCTTTTAATTATTTTACTATATTATATTTTCTATTTAATAATTTTAATTATTCTATCAAATATTTATATCTCTAATTAAAAGTTTTAAATAATTAAAATTAAGAAATATAGTAGAGTACTAGAGCTATTTTGGGAATCCTGTCAAGGAAACCTAGGACAGGTGTAACAAAAATATATATATAGATAAAAATATAATATATATTTAATTATATTAAAAAATAAATTTATAATAAATTTTTTTATAAATATTAAATAATAAATATTACTTTATAATATATATTAAAAATTTATTAAAATAAATTATAATATATCTTTTTTTAAATTTTTAATTATTAAAATCAAAAAATAATTATACTAAAATAAAACAATAAAAATATTAATTTTTAAATATAATAATAATATAAAAAAATATAATAATAAAATATTTAATTTATTTTTTATTAAATTAAATATTAAATATAAAATTTTATTATCTTAATATTAAGATTTTAATAGTATTATAAAATATTAAATTAAAATATTAATAATTATTATTATTATATTATTTTATAAAATTGATTTTTTTAAATTTAACTTTAGAATAAAACCATTAAAATAATTATTTATTTAAAAAATTATTTGTTTTTTGTAAAATTATTTGATAAAGAATTTTTATAAGAAATTTTGTATAATATTAAATTAAATTTAATTTACTTACAATTTTTTAAGTACTTCATATAATATTAAATCTTTTTTTTTTTTAAAAAAAAGTAAGTTTATATTATATATTATACCTTATTTATTTATAAATTATATAAAAAATAATTTTTTTTTTTTTTACAATATCTAAAATAAAATAAAATTTTATAAAAAAACAATCTTATTTAAAAGAAAAATATTTTTTTAAACAAAAAAAATTTAATTAAAAAAAATTATTATAACTATAAATTAAATTAATAAAATAATAAAATTTAAATTTAATTATATTTTAGTAAAAAATTATATAAATATTTAATTTATAAAAATAAATAATATATTAATAAAAATATTTATTATATTTAATAAATATAAAAATAAATTAAATAATAATAAAACTAAATTGTTTAATTAATTACTACAATAGTTATTTAATAAAAAAATTAATTATTCCAATTTTAAAAATTGATTTTTTAGAAAATAAAATGTAATTATAAATATTTTAATGATATTAAAATCTTTGGAACGAATAATCCCCTTATAACTTTTAAACAAAGTATCTAAAACCAAATAAAATTATATTAATCAAAAAAACGGGAAGAGCTATACAAAAATATTATAAAAATAAAAATAATACAAAAACCAATATAAAACAATCATAATAAAAAAAAATATACAAAAATTATAATCATCTACCATACAAAAAAAGAGATTTCTTGTTTAATTTAAATTATACCTTTCTAAAATTAGTTTTAAAATAAAGAACATACCAACAAACTTGTTTTTAAATGAATTAATTCTAACAATACAGAAGTATATACCAATATATTATAAAAAAAAACTTAAAAGGAATATATCAATAAATTCCAATAATAATAAAAAAGAAATAAATAAAAAAATTTATTTTTAAAAATTAAAAAATTAAATGATTTTCTAAAAAAAAAAGTATAGGAGGTAAAAAATCTAAAATAAAAAATAAAAAAGATAAAAAAAAACAATATAAAAAAGATATATGTTTAAATTGTTTAGAAAATAATAAAAATGATAAAATAAAAAATAATTTAAAAATTTTAAAAAATATAAAAAATATATAAAATATAAAATTTATAAAATATAAAAATATTAATTAATTAACAAAAGTTAATAATTTTAAGAAATATTATTGAATTATCTACTTAAAAACCAAATATTTTTTAAAAAAAAATAAATAAAATTTTTAAAGAAAAATTAAATAATTTAGAATTAATTATTTTTGGAATTTTTTTAAATTTAAAAGAAAATTTAATTTTGATTATTTATGAAAATATTAAAAAAAAAATATTTTGAAATATAAAAAAAAATTTTATTAAAAATTTATTAAAATAAATAAATATATATAAAAATTTTTTAAAATAAAGAGTTAGGGTTTTTTGGTGGTATATAAAATTTTTAAACATTAAAAAATAAAAAATATTAAAAAAGAGATAAAAATAAATAATATAATTATTATTATTATTATTATTATTTATCATACACGCATGCAACCTTTCGGTTATGGCAGAATAAAGGAAAAGAAATTAAAATACATGTTTTTCACACCTTATAAAATAAATACTATACCAAAATTATTTCTTATTTTTATTATTTTTATTATTATTTTTTATTTTTATTTTTAAAGCTTTTTTTAGCCTTTTTATCTTTTTCTTTTTTTTTTATTAAAAAAATAATATTATATATCTATTATTTTTATCCATTTATTTTAATATAATATTAAAATAATATATTTTATTTTTAAAATTTTTTTATTATTAAACTTTTAGATTTTCTTATTTTATAAAATAATCATTTTTAAAATTTTTATTATATTTTTTTTTTACAATATTTGTTTTATTTAAAAATTCTTTTAAAAAAATTATATTTTTATTATTAAATAATAGAAAATAATAATTTAATTATTTATTAATTTTTTTAAATTTCTTTTTTAATACTTCTCTTTCTTTATTATAGAATTTACACTCCATAATTAAATATTTTGATATTTAAAGTTTATTTTTATATATATAATTTTTATTTAAAATTTTAAAATTTAAAATATTATATAAATAATTATTAAAGTATTTATACTTAATCTTCAATTATATTAAAAAAAAAATAAAATTATTATTAAATTTAATAAATATTTTATTTTTTTTTTAATTTTAATTTATTAATATAATTTAGTTTATTTTTTTATTTTATATATTTTTTTTTTTATTTTATTAAATCTTTTTTTTTATTTTTTATTTTAAATAAATAAAGAATTTAAATAAAATTTTTTATTTTTATTTTTATAATTTTTTTAATTAAATAATTTACTTTTTTATTTTTAATAATTTTAAAGTAATTTAAAATTTATTTTATAAATATATTAATATTTCTAAAATTAAATTTATTTATAATATTTTAAATTTCTAAAATTATTTTTTAATTAGGTTTTATCTTTAAATTTTATAATCTTTTTATTATAATTTAATTATTAATAAAAAAATAAATATTTTCTATTTTTTTATTTTTATTAATTATTTTTAAGGATTTTTTAAATTTTATTTTTAAAATAATTAATTTTATATTATATATTTTTATATTTTTTTTTTAAATTAGAATAAATTTTAAAAATAAATTTGTTATTTATTTTTTTATATATTTTTATTTTTAAGGATTTTTATTTTTTATTATTTTTATTTTTATTTTTATTTCTAATATAGAATTATTTATATAAATAAGTAAATTTTTTTTAAAATTTAATTTAATTTTTTTTTTATTTTTATAATTTTTTACTTTTAAATTTTTAGATATATTATTTATAAGAAAATTAATTTTATTTTTAATTTAAAATAAATTGAATTTTATATTTATTTCTTTAATTTTTATATATAAATTTATCAAAAAATTAATTTTTAATAATATTTTATTTAATATAAAAATATATTTTTTTTTATTTTTTTTTTTTTTATTTTTTTTTTATTTTAAATAAAATTTTAAATTTAATTTTTTTTTTTAAAAAATAAATTTAAATAAAAATAATTCTAAAATTTTTTTTTTTATAAAATAATTTTTATTAAAAAAAAAAAGATTTTACGGTATATTTTTTTTATATCCTATTTAATTTGATTTTTAATAATAAAATAAAAATTTTAATTTTTAAAATATTTATTAAAATTATTTTAAAATTTTTTATTATTTTTTTTAACATTTTATTTTAAATCAATTTAAATTTCTTTAAAATTTTTTATTATTTTTTTTAACATTTTATTTTAAATCAATTTAAATTTCTTTAAAATTTTTTATTATTTTTAATTTTTTTACTAGATTTTAATTTTATAGTCTAAAATAAAACAAACATAGTTTTTATATAATTGTATTAAAACTTTAGTTTTAAGTTTTTTTTTTAAATTTATTAATATTTTAATAAAATTTAAAATTTTATTTACTACACTGGTTTTAATTTTAATATAATTTTTAAAATTTAGTTTTATATTAAAGTATATATTTAATTATTTTAAATTATTAATAAATTTTATTATTATATTATTTAATAATTTAATATTTAATTTTTTAAATTTATTTTTTTTTTTAAATTTATTTTAAAATAAATTAATTTTAATTTTATATTATCAAAAGTTATTATATTATTTATAGTTTAATTAAAAATTATTTTTATAATTTTTTTTAATTTTTTTATATTTGTTTTTATTTTTTTATTAGTTGTAATTAATGCTAAATTATTTATATAAAATAATTTAATAATAAATAGTATTTCTTTTTCTAATAAATTAAATAGTGGTGTTAAATATAATAAAAAAAAAATTAAGAATATTGGGAAGTTTTATAATATTTTAATTTTTATAAATTTTAATTTTTTTATTTATTTATTAAAAGTTAATTTAATTAATTTTTTAAATATAAAATTATTTATTTATCAAATTAATTATTTAAAAAAATTTATATTTTTTAATGTATTAATTAATTTTTTTTTAAAATATTATTAAAAGTTTTTTTAATATTTAAAAATAAAATAAAAATTTTTAATTTTTCTAAAATAATTATTTTTATATTATAAATTAAAAATAGAATTATATTAATTATAGATTCTTATTTTCTATTTTTAATTTATTTTAAATTTAGAATTTTATCAATTTTTAATAAAAAAGTTATTTTTTTTATTATTATTTTTTTTGATATTTTTTTTAAATAATTTAATAGGTTAATAATTTTATAAACTTTTAAAATATTATAATCCAATTTATTTAATTTAGGTAAAATTATTTTAATTATTTTTTTAAAATTAATTAGATAATAATTATTATTTAATAATTGTTTAAATAATTTATTAAATTTTTTTAATATAATTTTATAAATTTTTTTTTAAATATAAAAAATTAATTTTATTTAATCTTAGTATTTTTTTAAAATTAAATAAAAACATAATTTTTTTAATTTCATTATTTTTTATTTTTTTCTATTTAATTAATTTTTTATTAATTATTATTTTTATTGATAAAAATAAATTTATTTTTTTATATTTTAATAATTTTAAAAATAATATTTTTTTTAATATTTTTTTTTATTTTTATAAATTAAATTTAGTATTTTTTAAATTTTTTTAAATTTAGAAAAATTAAATATAAGAAATATTTTTTTGTTTTTAGCATTTTTTAGAAAATTAATTTAGGATTTTTTTTTAAAAAATCTAATTTTTTTAAAATATTTATTTTTTTTTATTTTAAATAATTCCTAATTTTATTAAATTTTATTTAATTTTCATATTTTTTTTTATTATAATATTTTTTTTTTTTATTTTATTTATTTTATTATTTTATTAAATTTTTGATTTTAATATTATTTTTAAAATTGATATAGATTTTTTTATTACTAAAATTAAATTTTTTTTAAAAAAGAAATATTATAAATTTTAAATTATTTTTAAAATTTTTTTTTTTTTATTAAATAAAAATAAAAAGTTTTACTATAAATTATTTTTATTTAAATTTTTATTTAGATTTAATAATTTTTTTTTAAAATTTTTTTAATTAGTTTTATTTTAATTAAATTTATTAATTAATAAAAAATTATTTACCAAATTATTTTCTTTTAATTTTATTTTAATTAAAATTATTTTATAATTTGATTTTATATTAATTTTTTTATTTATTTTTTAATTTATAATTAATTTTTTTAAATTAATAAATATAAAAAATAAATTAATAATTAAAAACTCAAATTTATTATTTTTCTTAATATTATAATAAGTTAGTATGTTAAATTTATTTATTAATTATAAATTTTTATTTTTAATTAATTCTATTATTTTTTCTATTTTTAAATTAAATTTAATTTTAGGGTTTTATAATAAATAATAAGTATTAAAATTTCTAATTAATAACATTTTTTTAGTATAACAATTTTTAATTTTATTAAAACATTGGTTTATTATATATTTTTTATTATTATTTTTTTATTTTTTATTATAAATATTAATAAATTTAATTTTTTTAAATTTATTTAATTTAAAATTAATAATTTAACAATCCTTATTTTTAATTAAATTTTTTTTAATTTGTAATTTTATAAGGTAAATTTTTTTTTATAAAAATAATTATTTTATTTTAATTTTTTTTATTTTTTAAATTTAAAAAAATTGCTTAAAATTTTATATATAAAATCATAATATTTTCCTTTAAAAACCAAAATTTTTATAAAAAAATTAAATTTATATTGTTGTAATTTAATATAAAATTTAAAATTAATTATATTATATTTATAAATTTTTTATAATTATATTATATTATTTTTAAAATATTATTATTTATTTATAGTAATATTTTATTTTTTATTTTTAAAATATAAAGAATTTTTTATTTTATATTTTTTATTATAATTAATATATTTATATTTTATATATTTATAAAATTTTTGATTTTTTTAATATATATTATATAAATAATTAATTATTTTATATTTTTTGGTATAGATTTTGTAAGTAAAATTATTTTTATAATTTAATATATAATATTTTATTTTTTAATAATTTACATATTTATTGTTTTTAAAAAATTTTATATATTTTTTTATTTTAAATTTTTTATTTTCTAAAAAAATATATTTTTTATTCTAAATTTCTATTACCTCCATTTTTATTTTTATAATAATAACTATAAAAAAAAAATTTTTTTTTTTTAATTTTTTTTTTTTTTATCAACTATCTTAAATTTTTAACTAAAATAATTATATTATTTAAAAATAATTCGTGTTTTGAATCGACCTTCGGAACGAACAACCCCCCCATAACTTTTGAACGAAGTATCCAAAACCAAATAAAATTATATCAATCGAAAGAGCAGGAAGAACTATATAAAAATATCATAAAAATAAAGGTGATACAAAAACCAATATAAAATAATTACAACAAAAAAATATATACAAAAATTGCGATTGTCTACCATAAAAAAAAAAAAAAAAAAAAAAAAAGGGGGTTTTTTGCTTAATTTAAATTATATCTTTCTAAAATTAGTTTTAAAATGGAGAATATATTAATGAGCTTGTTTTTAAACAAATTGGTTTTGGTAATACAGAAGTATGTATTTGTATATTATAAAAAAAGATTTAGAAGGAATATATTAATAGATTTCAGTAATAACAAAAAATAAATAAATAAAAAAAACTTATTTCTAAAAATTAAAAAATTAAATAACTTTTTTAAAAAAAAAGTATAAAAAATAGAAGATTTAAAACAAAAAATAAAAAAAATAGAAAAAAATAATATAAAAAAGATATATACCTAAATTATTTAGAAAATAATAAAAATGATAAAATAAGAAATAATTTAAAAATTTTAAAAAATATAAAAAATATATAAAATATAAAATTTATAAAATATAAAAATATTAATTAACTAACAAAAATTAATAATTTTGAGAAATACCACCAAATTATTTATTTAAAAATTAAATATTTTTAAAGAAAAAATAAATAAAATTCTTAAAAAAAAATTAAATAATTTAGAATTAATTATTTTTAAGATTTTTTTAAATTTAAAAAAAAATTTAATTTTGATTACCCATAAAAACACCAAAAAAAAAGATATTCTAAAATATAAAAAAAAAATTTATTAAAAATTTATTAAAATAAATAAATATATATAAAAATTTTTTAAAATAAAAAATTAAAGTTTTTTGATAATACATAAAATTTTTAAAAATTAAAAAATAAAAAAATATTAAAAAAAAAATGGAAATAAATAATATAATTATTTTAATTAAAAATCTAAAATAATTAATAAGAAAAAAAAAATTAAAAAAAAAAAAATTCTTTTTTATAATTATTACTACAAAAACAAAAATAAAAGCAATAAAAACTCAAAACAAAAAATATATTTTTCTAAAAAATAAAAAATTTAAAACAAAAAAATATATAAAATTTTTTGGAAATAATAGGTATACAAATTATCAAAAAACAAAACATTATATATTAAATTATAGAAATGATATAAAATTTATACTAAAAAATATAAAATAATTAATTATTTATATAATATATACCAAAAAAATAAAAAGTTTTATAAATATATAAAATATAAATGTATGAATTATAATAGAAAATATAAAATAAATAATTTTTTATATTTTAAAAATAAAAAATAAAATATTATTATAAATAAATAATAATATTTTAAAAATAATATAACATAATTATAAAAAATTTATAAATATAATATAATTAATTTTATATTTTATATTAAATTACAACAATATAAATTTAATTTTTTTATAAAAATTTTGGTTTTTAAAGGAAAATATTATGATTTTATATATAAAATTTTAAGCAATTTTTTTAAATAAAAAAAATAAAAAAAATTAAAATAAAATAATTATTTTTATAAAAAAAATTTACCTTATAAAATTACAAATTAAAAAAATTTAATTAAAAATAAGGATTGTTAAATTATTAATTTTAAATTAAATAAATTTAAAAAAATTGAATTTATTAATATTTATAATAAAAAATAAAAAAATAATAATAAAAAATATACAATAAACTAATTTTTTAATAAAATTAAAAATTATTATATTAAAAAAATATTATTAATTAAAAACTTTAATATTTACCATTTACTATAAAACCCTAAAATTAAATTAAATTTAAAAACAAAAAAAATAATAAAATTAATTAAAAATAAAAATTTATAATTAATAAATAAATTTAACATACCAATTTATTATAATATTAAAAAAAATAATAAATTTAAATTTTTAATTATTAATTTATCTTTTATATTTATTAATTTAAAAAAATTAATTATAAATTAAAAAATAAATAAAAAAATTAATATAAAATTAAATTATAAAATAATTTAGTAAATAATCTTTTGTTAATTAATAAATTTAATTAAAATAAAATTAATTAAAAAATTTTTAAAAAAACAATTATTAAATTTAAATAAAAATTTAAATAAAAATAATTTATAATAAAATTTTTTATTTTTATTTAATAAAAAAAAAAAAAAATCTTAAAAATAATTTAAAATTTATAATATTTTTTTTTTAAAAAAATTTAATTTTAATAATAAAAAAATTTATATTAATTTTAAAAATAATATTAAAATTAAAAATTTGATAAAATAATAAAATAAACAAAATAAAAAAGAAATATTATAATAAAAAAGAATATAAAAATTAAATAAAACCTAATAAAATTAAAAATTATTTAAAATAAAAAAAAATAAATATTTTAAAAAAATTAAATTTTTTAAAAAAAAATCTTAAATTAATTTTTTAAAAAATATTAAAAATAAAAAAATATTTTTTATATTTAATTTTTTTAAATTTAAAAAAATTTAAAAAATATTAAATTTAATTTATAAAAATAAAAATATTTTTAATTTTAAAAATAAAATAAAAATATTAAAAAAAATATTATTTTTAAAATTATTAAAATATAAAAAAATAAATTTATTTTTACTAATAAAAATAATAATTAATAAAAAATTAATTAAATAAAAAAAAATAAAAAATAATAAAATTAAAAAAATTATTTTTTTATTTAATTTTAAAAAAATATTAAAATTAAATGAAATTAATTTTTTATATTTAAAAAAAACTTATAAAATTATATTAAAAAAATTTAATAAATTATTACATAATTATTAAATAATAGTTATTATTTAATTAGTTTCAGAAAAGTAATTAAAATAATTTTATTTAAATTAAATAAATTAAATTATAATATTTTAAAAATTTATAAAATTATTAATTTACT
>JAVHJM010000017.1:0-133381 GCA_036971725.1 Arthrobotrys conoides | reverse complement strand
TTTTTTTATATTTAATTCTTTTTTTATTGGTATATTTTTATATTTATTTTATTTTATATTTTAAAAAATTTTTATAAAAAAAATTTTTTAAAAAAGTTTTTGTATATAAAAATATTTTTAATATAAAATTTTTTATATAATTTATATTTTATATGGATTTGTTTATTTTATATAAAAAAATTTTGTATAAAAATTTTATATAATAAAAATTTTTTATAAAAAAAAAAGATAATATTATAATTTTATTATATTAATTAATTAGATTAGGAAATATATCTTAATATAATAAATATATTTTTTATTTTAAATTTTTTTTATTTTATAATTATTATTTATTTTATAATAATATATTTTTTATTTTTTTAAAATTATATTTTTATTTTTATATTTATATAAATATATTGATTAGGTAATATATTAATTTATTATAATATATAAAAATTTTAAGATTTTATTTATTATATAATGTTTAATATTAAGTCTTTATATAAGTGTATAAATTATAATTTTAATAAATAACCTACATACATTAACTATTAAAAATATGTTTATTATTTATAAATACTTTTTAAAACATCATCATATATATAAAAATTTTTAAATAATAATTATTTCTAAACTTCCTTAAAATCTCATCAATTAATTTATTGATTTAATTACATATTTAATTAAATAGTACTATAATTCTTTTAAAATTATTTTATTATATTACACTTTCTACTTAACAATTTTAATTATTCCACCAAATATTTATATCTCCAACCAAGAGCTCTAAATAATTAGAATTAAGAAATATAACAGAGTACTAGAGCTGTTTTGGGAATCTTGCTAAGGAAACCTGGGACAGGTGTAACATTTTTATAATTTTCTTATTTTTTTTTATATTAATTTTTTATAATTTTAAATTTTTATAATAGGGTTTTTTTAATAAAGATTTTTTTAATAGTTTTAATATTGTATTTTTTTAAGTTTTAAGTTTTAATTTTTTAAATTATTTTTTAAATTTTTTATGAAATGAAATTATGTTTTTAATTAATTATAATTTAGATTTAATCAATTATTAACATATAATACAAAATTATTTTTAAAAAAAATATCTTTTTAAAATTATTATTTCTAATTTTATAAAAAATATTTATTAGTTTAATTTAAAAATCTCTTAACTATATAAACTAATCTTATAACTTTTCTTTTTTAGATATAATTATAATATAGAAGAACTTATAAAAATTTAAAATTAAATTAATATTTCTTATAAATATATAATTTTATTTTATTTTATTATATAATTCATATTATTATTATTATGTATCATATACGCATGCAAGCTAGTAGCTTATGGCAGATAGAAGAGAATTTTCTTTGCAATACACCTAAAATTTCAAATAACAAATAAAACAAATGAAAATTATAATTTTAAATAAAAATTAATTTAAAAATTAAATAAATTAATATAATTAATTTATTTTATTTTTTTTTAATCTTTTTTAATTTTTTTAATTTTTTTTATTATTTTTCTTAAGATTTTTTTTTTTTTACATTTATTATTTTTTTTTTTATTATTGAAAAAAAAGTTGTTAATTTTATTCTAATGTTTTTTGTTTATAATTTTATAATTAATTTTTTAAAAAAAAATTTTAATTAAAATATAAATTTATTTTTTAAAATTTTTTTATTTTATTTTAATTTTAGTTTTTTTTTTTAATTATTTTTTTATATAATTTTAATTTTTTCTATAAATTTTATTATATATTATAAATTTATATTATTAAATAATAAAAATTTTATATTTATAGATTTTTTATTTATTTTTTTTTTAATATTTTTTTTTTTTTATATTTTTTATAATATAATAAAAAATGTTTTATTATTTAAAATATTTTATTATATAAATAATTTTTATTAATAATATTTTTTAATATTTTATAAAAATAATTATTAAAATATTTATAACTAATTTTTAATTAAATTATTATTAAATTAATTTTATTATTCAATTTTTATAAAACTTTATTTTTTTTTAATTTTAAATAATTAAAATAATTTTATTTTATTTTATTTATTTTTTAACTTTTTTTTTATTTTATAAAATTTTATAATCTTATATTTCTTTTTAAAAAAAATAAAAAATAAAAGAATTTTTAGTTTAAATTTTTATAATTTTTTTAGTTAAATAATTTATTTTTTCATTTTTTTTTATTTTTATATATCTCAATATTTAATTAATATTTATTTTTATATTATAAAATTAAATTTTATTATATAAAAATTAAATTTTTAAAATTATTTTTGTTTTAAACTTATTTTTAACAACTTTAGTTTTTTTATTATAATTTCATTATTAATAAATAAATAGATTTTTTTTATTTTATTATTTTTTATTATAATTAATTTAATCTGTTTAAGGTTTTTATATATTATAATTAATTTTATATTATAAATTTTTATTTTATTATTTAAATTTTTTAAAATTTTAAAAATAGATTTTTAATTTATTTTTTTATAATATTTAACTTTAATTAATTGTATATTGTTTTTTAATTTTAAAAAAATTTTATTAAAATAAATAATTAAATTTTTTTTTAAATTTAAATATATATATATTTTTTTTTATATATTTTTATTTTTAATTTTTTATTATTTTTATTTATATAAAAGTTAATATTAATTTCAAATTATAAAAATTTTAATTTTAAATTAATTTTTTTAATTTTTATATATAAATTTATTTAAGAATTAATTCTAAACAAAATAAAATTTAATATAATTTTATAATATTTTTTTTTTTTTTTATTTTTATTTTATTTTAAATATTTTGAGTTATTTTTTTTTATTTCTTTTTTAACAAAATTTTTTAATAAAAAAAAATCTAATACTTTTAATTTAATTAAATATTTTTTATTTAAAAAAAATATTTTTAATATATATTTTCTTTATATATTATTTAATTTAATTTTTAATAATAAAATAAATATTTTAATTTTTATAAAATTTATCAAAATTATTTTAAAAATATTTATTATTTTTTTTATTATTTTATTTTAAAATATTTTAAATTTTTTAATTAATAAATTTTGATTTTTTTATTAAATTTTAATTTTAAAATTAAATATAGAATATATATAGTTTTTATAAAATTATATAAATATTTTTAAATTTACTTTAATTTTTAAATTAATTAAATTTTAAATATAATTAAATATTTTTTTTATTATAAATATTTTATTTTTGATATAAATTTTAAAATTTATTTTTATATTAAAAAAAAATTTTAATTATTTGATAATTTTTGATAATATTATTTTTATATTATTAAATAAAATTACTTTATTTTCTTCTTTATATTTGAAATAAAAATGAATTAATTTAAATTTAATATTATTAAATATTATTATATTATTTTTAATTTATAAAAAAACTGTTTTTAATATTCTTTTTAATTTTTTAATATTTTATTTAATTTTTTTGTTTTAAACCATTATTGTTATATCATTTATATAAAAAAATATTTGAATAAATAAATATTTTGTTTTTAACTTTTTAAAAAAAAATATTAAATATAAAAAAAAATAAAATTAAAAATATAAATAATTTTTAAAATATTTTAATTTTTATTAAATTTAAATTTTTATTATTTATTTATTTATTAAAAACTAATTTAATATACTTATTTAATATAAAATTTTTAATTTAATTTAATAACTAAATTAACAATCCCATATCTTTTAATATATTAATTAATTTTGTTTTTAAAATATTATTAAAAGTTTTTTTTATATCTAAAAATAAAATAAAAATTAAAAACTTTTTATTTTTTACTATTTCTATATTATTTATTAATCAACCTTCGGAACGAACAACCCCCCCATAATTTTTAAACAAAATACCCAAAACCAAATAAAATTATATCAATCAAAAAAACAAGAAAAACTATACAAAAATATCACAAAAATAAAAATAATACAAAAATTAATATAAAATAATTATAATAAAAAAATATATATAAAAATTATAATTATCTACTATACAAAAAAAAGAGTTTTTTGTTTAATTTAAACTATATTTTTTTAAAATTAATTTTAAAATAAAAAATATATTAACAAGTTTGTTTTTAAACAAATTAATTCTAGCAACACAAGAGTATATACCTATATATTATAAAAAAAAATTTAAAAAAAATATATTAATAGATTTTAATAATAACAAAAAAAAATAAATAAAAAAAAATCTATTTCTAAAAATTAAAAAATTAAATAACTTTTTTAAAAAAAAGTACAAAAAGTAAAAAACTTAAAACAAAAAATAAAAAAAATAAAATAAAATAATATAAAAAAAATATATACTTAAATTGCTTAAAGAATAATAAAAATGATAAAATAAAAAACAATTTAAAAATTTTAGAAAATATAAAAAATATATAAAATATAAAATTTATAAAATATAAAAATATTAATTAATTAATAAAAATTGATAATTTTAAAAAATATTACCAAATTACCTACCCAAAAACCAAATATTTTTAAAAAAAAAAATAAATAAAATTTTTAAAAAAAAATTAAATAACCCAAAATTAATCATTTCTAAAATTTCTCTAAATCTAAAAGAAAATTTAATTTTAATTACTTATAAAAATATTAAAAAAAAAGATATTTTAAAATACAAAAAAAAAATCTACCAAAAATTTATCAAAATAAATAAGTATATACTCTCTAAAATAAAAAATTAAGACTTCTTAATAATACATAAAATTTCTAAAAATCAAAAAATAAAAAATATCAAAAAAAAAATAAAAACAAACAATACAATCACTTTAATTAAAAATCCAAAATAATTAATAAAAAAAAAAATTAGAAAAAAAAAATTTTTTTTCTATAATTATTACTACAAAAACAAAAACAAAAACAATAAAAATTTAAAACAAAAAATATATTTTTCTAAAAAATAAAAAATTCAAAACAGAAAAATATATAAAATTCTCTAAAAATAATAAGTATACAAATTATCAAAAAACAAAATATTATATATTAAATTATAAAAATAATGTTATCTACAAAATTTATACCAAAAAATATAAAACAATTAATCATTTATATAATATATACCAAAAAAATAAAAAGTTTTATAAATATATAAAATATAAATATATTAACTATAATAAAAAACATAAAACAAAAAATTCTTTATACCCTAAAAATAAAAAACAAAATATCACTATAAATAAATAATAATATTTTAAAAATAATATAATATAATTATAAAAAATCTACAAATATAATATAATTAATTTTAAATTCTACATTAAATTACAACAACACAGATTTAATTTTTTTATAAAAACCTTAGTTTTCAAAAAAAAATACTACAATTTCACATACAAAACTTCAATTAATTTTTTTAAACCTAAAAAATAAAAAAAATTAAAATAAAATAATTATTTTTATAAAAAAAATTTACCTTATAAGATTACAAATTAAAAAGAATTAATTAAAGATAAAAACTACCAAATTATTGATTTTAAATTAAATAAGTTTAAAAAAATCAGATTTATTAATATTTACAACAAAAAATAAAAAAATAATAATAGAGAATATACAGTAAACCGATTTTTTAATAAAATTAAAAACTGCTACACTAAAAAAACATTATTAATTAGAGATTTTAATATTTATTATTTACTATAAAATTTTAAAATTAAATTTAATTTAAGAGCAAAAAAAATAATAAAATTAATTAAAAATAAAAATTTATAGTTAATAAATAAACTTGGTATATTGATTTATTACAATATCAAAAAAAAAAAATAAGTTTAAGTTTTTAATGATTAATTTATCTTTTACATCCATTAATTTAAAAAAATTAATTATGGATTAGAAAATAGATGAAAAAATTAATACAGAATCAGATGATAAAATAATTTTAATTAAAATAAAATTAAAAGGAAATAATTTGATAAATAATGTTTTATCAATTAATAAATTTAATTACAATAAAATTAATTAAAAAAATTTTAAAAAAAATTATTAAATTTAGATAAAAATTTAAATAAAAATAATTTATAACAAAACCTTTTATTTTTATTTAATAAAAAAAAAATAATTTTAAAAATAATTTGGAACTTATAATATTTTTTTTTTAAAAAAATTTAATTTTAATAATAAAAAGATTTATATTAATTTTAAAAATAACATTAAAATTAAAAATCTAATAAAATAATAAAATAAACAAAATGAAAAAAGAGATGTTGTAATAAAAAAAAATATGGAAATTAAATAAAATTTAATAAAATTAAAAATTATTTAAAATAAAAAAAAAATAAATATTTTAAAAAAATTAGATTTTTTAAAAAAAAATCTTAAATTAATTTTTTAAAAAATATTAAAGATAAAAAAATATTTTTTATACTTAATTTTGTTAAATTTAAAAAAATTTAAAAAATGTTAAATCTAATTTATAAAAATAGAAATATTTTTAATTTTGAAAATAAAATAAAAATATTAAAAAAAATATTATTTTTAAAGTTATTAAAATATAAAAAAATAAATTTACTTTTATTAATAAAAATAATAATTAATAAAAAATTAATTGAATGGAAAAAGATAAGAGATAATGAAATTAAAAAAGTTATTTTTTTATTTAATTTTAAAAAAATATTAAGATTAAATAAAATTAATTTTTTATATTTAAAAAAAATTTATGAAATTATATTGGAAAAATTTAATAAATTATTTAAATAATTATTAAATAATAATTATTATTTAATTAATTTTAGGGAAATAATTAAAATAATTTTATTTAAACTAAATATATTTTTAAATGTTAAAGAAATTTTTGATAATATTTTAAAGTAAAGGTTAATTAATATATTAAAAGATATGAATTTCTCTAAATAATTAATTTAATAAATAAATGATTTTATATTTAAAAAATTAATTAAATTAGTTTTTGATAAATAAATAAAAAAATTAAAATTTGTGGAAATTAAAATATTATAAAATTTTTTAATATTTTTAATTTTTTTTTATTATATTTAATATTATTATTTAATTTATTGGAAAAAGAAATACCATCTATTATTAAACCATCTTATATAAATAATTTAGCATTAATTATAACTAATAAAAAAATAAAAACAAATATAAAATAATTAAAAAAAATTATAAAAATAATTTTTAATTAAACTATAAATAATATAATAACTTTTAATAATATAAAATCAAAACTAATTCATTTTAAAATAAATTTAAAAAAAGAAAATGAATTTAGGAAATTAAATATTAAATTATCAAATAATACAATAATAAAATCTATTAATAATTTAAAATAATTAAGTATATATTTTAATATAAAATTAAATTTTAAAAACCATATTAAAATTAAAACCAATACAACAAATAAAATTTTAAATTTTATTAAAACACTAGCAAACTCAAAAAAAAAAACTTAAAATTAAAACTTTAATACAATTATATAAAAACTATATTTATTTTATTTCAAACTATAAAATTAAAATCTAATAAAAAAATTAAAAATAACAAAAAATTTTAAAAAAACTTAAATTAATTCAAAATAAAATATTAAAAAAAATGACAAAAAATTTTAAAATAATTTTAATAAATATTTTAAAAATTAAAATTTTTATTTTACCACCAAAAATCAAATTAAATAAAATACAAAAAAAGTATACCCTAAAATTCTTTTTTTTTAATAAAAATCATCCTATAAAAAAAAAAATCTCCAGAGTTATTTCTACCTAAATTTATTTTTTAAAAAAAAAAAACAAATCTAAAATTTTGTTTAAAATAGAATAAAAATAAAAAAGAAAAAAATAAAAAAAAATATATTTTTACACTAAACAAAATATTATCAAAAATTAACTTCTTAATAAACTTATACACAAAAATTAAAGAAATAAATATAAAATTCAATTTATCTTAAATTAAAAATAAAATTAATTTCTTTATAAATAATATACCCAAAAATTTAAAAACAAAAAACTATAAAAATAAAAAGAAAATTAAATTAAATTCTAAAAAAAACTTATTTATTTATATAAACAATTCTATACTAAAAATAAAAAATAAAAATAAAAATAATTAAAAAAAAAAAATCCTTAAAAACAAAAATATATAAAAAAATAAATAATAAATTTATTTTTAAAATTTATTCCAATTTAGAAAAAAATATAAAGATATATGATATAAAATTAATTACTTTAAAAATAAAATTTGAAAAATTTTTAAAAATAATTAATAAAAATAAAAAAATAAAAAATATTTATTTTTTTATTAATAACTAAGTTGTAATAAAAAAGTTATAAAATTTAAATATAAAACCTAATTAAGAAATAATTTTAGAAATTTAGAATATTACAAATAAATTTAATTTTAGAAATATTAATATATTTATAAAATGAATTTTAGATTACTTTAAAGTTATTAAAAATAAAAAAACAAATCACTTAACTAAAAAAGTTGTAAAAATAAAAATAAAAAATTTATTTAAATTCTTTATTTATTTAAAACAAAAAGTAAAAAAAAAAGATTTAATAAAATAAAAATAAAATATATATATAAAATAAAAAAATAAATTAAATTATATTAATAAACCAAAGTTGAAAAGAAATAAAATATTTATTAAATTTAGTAATAATTTTGTTTTTTTTTTAACTCAGTTGAGGATTGGGTATGGGTATTTTAATAATTATTTATATAATATTCTAAATTTTGGAATTTTAAATAAAAATTGTATATGTAGGAATAAATTTTAAATACTAAAATATTTAATTATGGAGTATAAACTTTATAATAAAAAAAAAAAATATTAAAAAAAAATTTAAAAAAGTTAATAAGCAATTAGATTATTATTTTTTATTATTTAATAATAAAAATATAATTTTTTTAAAAAAATTCTTAAATAAAATAAATATTATAAAAAAAAAATATAATAAAAATCCTAAAAATAATTATTTTATAAAATAGAAAAATCTAAAAATTTAATAATAAAAAAGTTTTAAAAATAAAATATATTATTTTAATATTACATCAAAATAAATAAATAAGAATAATAGATATATGATATTATTTTTTTAATAGAAAAAAAAAAAAAAAATAAAAGGACTAGAAGGAGTTTTAAAAATAAAAATAAAAAATAATAATAAAAATAATAAAAATAAGAAATAATTTTAATATAGTATTTATTTTATAAAATGCAAAAAACATATATTTTAATTTCTTTTCCTTCATTCCGCCATAACCAAAAGATTGCATGCGTATATGATAAATAATAATAATAATAATATTATTATTATTATTTATTAAAAATTAAACTATATTAATTACAAATTTTAATTTTTTATTACCAATTTATTCCAAATTTAATATATTATAAATTTCTAATAAAAAAGTTATTCTTTTTGTTATTATTTTTTTTAATATTTTTCCCAAACAATTTAAAAAACTTATAATTTTATAAACTTTTAATATCTTATAATTTAATTTATTTAATTTTAATAATATTATTTTAATTATTTTTTTAAAATAAATTAAATAATAATTATAATTTAATAATTTCTTAAATAAATTATTAAATCTTTCCAAAATTATTTTATATATTTTTTTAAATTATAAAAAATTTATTTTATCTAAACCTAACACTTTTTTAAAATTTAAAATAAATATAATTTTTTTAATTTTTTTATTTATAATTTTTTTTTATTTTATTTCTTTTTTATTTGAAATTATAAAACTATTTTTCTTTTTAAAAATTAAAGATTTTAGAAATAATGTTTTTTTTTAATATTTTTGATTTTTTTTTAAAATTTAACACTTTTTTTTTAAAAAATTTTAAATTGGGAATTATTTATATTTTTTTTAATTTTATATATTTTAATATATTAAAATTTTTTTTATCTTTTACATTTATTAAATAATTTTTTTAAAATTTTTATTTTTATTTTTTTATTGTTTTAAAATATATATTTTTTTTATTTTTAAATAAATTTCAATTCTTTTATAATTTATTATTTTTTTAAAATTTTTTTTTATAATATTTCTTTTCTTTTTTTATTTATTTATTAATTTTATTATATTTTAAATTTTAATATAATTATTAATTTTGGTGTTAATATTTCTATTATATTAATTAGATTTTTTTAAAATAAATTTATTATTTGTTTTAGTTTTTATTTTATTTCTACCTTATTTTTATTAAATAAAAAAAGTAGATTATTTTAAAAATTATTTTTATTTAAATTTTTATTTAATTTTAATAATTTTTTTTAAAAAATTTCCTAATTTGTTTTTTTTTAATTATATTAATAAATAATAAAATATCTACTAAATTTATTAACTATAATATATAAAATAAAATTATTTTATAATCTAACCCAATATTTATTTTATTTTTAATTCTTTATTTTCCAATAAAATTAATTATTAAGTTTATAATTAAAGTTAAATTTAATATAAATAAATTATTTATATTTTTCCTTTAATAATAATAAATTAGTGTTTCTAAATTATTTAAAATTTATAGTTTTTTATTTTTGATTAATTTTACTATTTTTTTGGATTTTAATTTATTAATATATTTTAAATTTTATAGAGAATGATGTAAATTAAAGTTTTTTAATATTAAATATTTATTTTCACAATTTAAAAAAAAAATTTTATATAATTTTTTTATTGTGTATGATTTTATTATATTTATTATTTTTAAATCCATTTATTATTTTTCATTATAAATATTAAAAATTTTGAATATATTAAATTTATTTAATTTAAAATTTATAATTTAATAATTTTTATTATTAATTAAATTTATTTAATTCAAAATTTCATATTTAATATTTTTTAAGAAAAAAATAATTATTTGTGGTTTATTCTCTTTATAAATTAAATAAATTAAATTAAATCCAACATGTAAAATTATATTTTTTTCTTTTTTTAAAAATTATAGTTTTTTAAAAAAATAATATTTATCTTATTTTTAAATATAAAATTAAGTATACCTTATATTATATTTATAAATATATTATAATTATATTAATAAATTCTTATATAATTTATTATTTTAATTTTAATTTTTTTAATTTTTATTATTTTTCTTTTTTATATATTTATTTATAAAATAATTTTTCTTATATAATATATATTTTATTTTAGTGTGTTTGTATAGTTTCCCTCTTTTATTATATATTATATATTTATAGAAATAAGTTTTATATTTTGTATTTTTTTTATATTTAAAACTTTAATATTTAATTTTTTAATAATTATTATATTAATTTTTAAAATTAAGATTATAATATTATTTTACTTTTAAAAATTTTTTTTATATAAAAATTCCTTTTTTAAAATATTAAATATTATTTCTCTTATCTTTATTATTAAAATTATCAAAAAAAAATTTTTATTTTATAATTTTTCTTCGTTTATTAATTATCTTAATAGTTTCACCAAAAATATTTTAAAATTATCTTTTTTTATTTTTTTTTTATTTTAATTTTCTTTTATTTATATTTTATATATAATTATAAAATTTTAAGCTTTTATTTTTAATAATTTTTAAATAAATTTGTTTATTTTAATAATTTCTTCAAAAATTTTGTTTTTATATTTCAAAATTTTTTTATTAGTTATATTCTTATTTATTATTAATATTAAATTTCCTTTTTTATTTAATAAAATATTAGATATATTAGTTTCTAAATTATTTTTTTTAATATAGTATTTATTATTTTTTTATATTTATTTATTGTTATTTTTGGTAGGGTTATATTTGTTCTTAGAATAATAATTCTTTTATTTGATAATAATAATATTTTTTGAATCAAAATTATTATTTTTATCATTTTTATCATTTTTATTATTTTTATTGTTTTTATAACTTTCCTTGCCATTTCTATATATATTTTATTTTTTTAAGTTGTTTTTTCTATTTCTTTTTTGAAATTCTGGATTTCTTTTTCTTTTTTTTTAATTATTTATCTTAATTTTTAATTTTAAATTATTAGATCTTTTATATTGTAGATTTCTAGATCTGAATTGATTGATAATTATCTTTTTTATATTTTATTTTGTAATTAATTAAATAGTTAAAATTAATTTATTTATCAAAAGTTTGCTTAACGTATTTATTTTTAATATTTAACCTAAAAAAACTATAATGTTTTTAATATTCTTTTTATTATTTCTTTTTATCTTGTATGTAGATAATTGTAAAAGATTTTTAGAATTTTATTTTTTAATTTTTTTTTTGTTTTTTTGGTTTGTATTTTGTTTTTTGGTATATTTATTTTTTATTTTAAGAGTTTTCGAAAGATATCTTTTTATTTGGTTTTGGATATTTTGTTCTAAAGTTATAGGGAGGTCGTTCGTTCCAAAGGTTGTTGTTTTTTATATAATTCATATATTATTTTATGAATTAAAAAGAATTTTTAAAAAGAATTTAAGAATAAATAAATTAAAGTTATTTTAATTGGTGTAGTTGGTATCTATTAATTGATTGTAATTACTTTATTTATAAAAATAATAAAATTTAATTAACTTTTCATTAATATAATTTATATTTTTAAATATTTTAAAAATAAATTTTAAAAATAAATTAAATAAATTTAAAATATAAAATTATTAGTGCTGTTTGTAGTTCTATTAGATTTATAACTTGTTAAAATATATTGAAATATATGAATATAATTATAAATTTAGTTTAAATCATCTCTAATATTCTATTTAACAAAACCAAACATATTTATATATAAAGAATAATTAAAATTAAAAACTTTTAAAAGAATTCTTATATAGAATTTTCTTTTAAAATATATATAAAATAAATAAAATATATAAAAAATAAAAAAAGAATTTTTTATTTATCTTTTTATATTATATAAAAAGTAATAAAATAATAACTATATAAAAAGTAAATGTTACATATAGAGGGTGTTACACATAGAAAGTAGACGTTACCTGATATTCTGACATTAAAATAATAATTAAAATAATAATCATTTAACAATCATTTTAACCATCAAACTTATAATCATATAACACTTTTTATAATAAAAAATAAAAAAATCTTTTTTATTAAAATAATATTTAATATACTATTTAATTAAATATATTTTCTATATCAAATTTTTATCAAACTTTTAAAAATTTCATTAATTTCTTCATATTATTAATATTCAAAAAGTTAAATACCTTTTTTGAAAAAGATTTAATAATTCAGAAAAGTCACATCACATTTTTCAAAACCAAAATTCCATTTAAAAATTAAAAATCACAAATTAAATAATTTTATTTATTCTGTGATATTTTTTAAATCAAATTTATACTTAATATAACATCTTTTTCAATCAAAACAACACATTTCTTTTTATTTTTCATTTTGAAATTGCTATATAATTATAAATTTGATTGTTAAAATGATTGTTAAATAACTATTATTTTAATTATTATTTTAATTATTATTCTAATTGTTCTGATAACAATCAAAAATCTGATAACAATCATCTGACAGTTATATAACCCCTTGTCTCTATAATATATAAATATTCTAATTAAATAAAATAATAATTAATTAAAAGTATAAAAGATTAAAATTACAATGATTTGTATCGCAAAACTTATTAAATCATAATTGTATATAATTATAAAATATATTATAATTTAATAATACTAAGTACTAATTATTTATATTTATATATCTATTATAACATACATCAGGAAAAGAATATAGGTTTTATCCTATCCGTCCTGTACCATCCTGCAAAAATAGTTTCCATCCTACTTTTTAAATTATTTAATTGGTTAAAAATTTGCTTATTTTTATTATAATTTTTGTTTTATCCAATAACATAGCTTAAATGCAGGATGGAAACAAGGATTATAGAATGGAACCTATGTTCTTTTCCTGATGTAATATATAAAACATAATATC
The DNA here is from genome assembly GCA_036971725.1 of Arthrobotrys conoides. NCBI lineage: Eukaryota > Fungi > Ascomycota > Orbiliomycetes > Orbiliales > Orbiliaceae > Arthrobotrys > Arthrobotrys conoides. The sequence goes on along the minus strand of JAVHJM010000017.1, from coordinate 119,443 downwards.
AAATATCATTTTATAAATAAATCCTTAATAATATAATGGAATTTAAATAATTAATTATTAATAATATATATATAAATTTATATATACTATTTATAAAGCTGTAGAACCTTTGATAATATGTATTAAAAAAAGAAAATTATATCAGAATTTTTTTAAAATATCTAATTTTATTGTTTTTGGTTTGTAGTGTTGTACATGGTATGGAAGTCTTAATATCATACCTTCTTGATCAAATCTAGCGTTATGGTATAATGTAGAACAGTATGATATATTCCATTATTTTCTATGTAAAAATGATGTTTTGTTGTGATCTTGAAATCCTAGCTTAAATCTGTGGTATTAATCTTCCATACCATGTACTACACTATTGGTTTGTATATAAATATAATTATTTTAGTCTGTGTTTAATAAACAATCAGCTTATACTAAATCTACACACCTATATATATCAACAATTATCTAAATGAAATATTATTTCTTTTTAAAAATAGATATTATAATAATATATATATCTTTATAATTTAAATAATCAAATTATATAAATAATCTAAAAATGAAGTACAATATTTATCTCACTTTCAATTAACAATAAAACAGAGACAAGACAATTTATCAATTAATTTTTACGTAATAAAATTCTAAAAATATAATAATTTAATACATCCTAAAATAAATAATAATCATAATAGATATTTGATCGGGAGAACATAGGTTCCATTTTATAATCCTTGTTTCCATCCTACTTTTAAGCTATATTATTGGATAAAACAAAAACTATAATAAAAATAAGCGAGTTTTTAGCCAATTAGATAGTTTAAAAAGTAGGATGGAAACAAAGATTATAGAATAGCACAAGATGGCACAGAATGGATAGAATGGAACTGATGTTCTTTTCCTGATGTTCAATAGCAATTAAGTATTATTATGATATATTTAATGATAAATAAATATATATATATATATATATAAAATCAAATTCTAAAATCACTCTTATGTGATATATTTTTGGTAGGTTATTTATGAATTATTGAGCAAACATTCAATTCACATTATGCAAATTTACCAATTTCCTCAATTGTTTACAACAAAAGGGGCGGCTTTGTGTTCGATGTCAACCTATAAGATCTCTCCGAGCTTGGCTGGCATTGCAGATGAGGCAGATCTCGCGGAAATTGTCCAATGGAACCCTCGATCTAAAATGTGTAAGTAGTATTTATAAGAAATATACGAAACCTATGATACTGCAGTCTTTAAATGAGGTGTAACGCATTGACTAATATCTTTCTGCATCGCCGTATTACAAGGGAAAGAGCGGGTGTATTTAGGAAATATTAGGTCGACAGTCACTCCAATGAGATAGCGACGTCTCGAATTGCCAGCGTTTCCGGTCCTAGCTAGTCTCGCGGTGCCAATACAAACTCCAACAACCAGTCCTCTATCGATAGTTTTGCGAAAATTCGTTCCGAAAGCACAAAAAAAAAAACAAAAAAAAAAAGATTGTTGACAAGAAGGGGATTCGAACCCCTGCGGGCTAAGCCCATGAGAACACACTGTCTGAGCCAGTGAAGCTTTCGCTTGAGTCTAAGTTATTCTGTTAGCTCAAAATTCGAATTAGGAATTCATCAACAAGGGACATACCACACGCCATAACCACTCGGCCATCTTGCCTGATGTGTGGATCTCGACGGTAAAGATGCATACCAAGGCAGTAAGCGGGGATTGAATCGTTGGACAGACTTGGATACATCAGCGGAATTACCCCGGCAAAGAACAGACTTCCATAAATACGTTTCTAGAATGCTGAAATGGGATAGGTGTATTCGATGGCGGTGTTACAAGAGAAAATGCCGATCGACTGCGACCTCTTCAATATGCCCGAATGCAAGGAAGGATTTAACGTCTTTGAAGTGAGGATTTCGGCTGGGTAGGTTTTCATTGGCTGGGTTTGCAGTATATATGTAATGTTGTAGCTTCGATTTACTGGAAATTGCCGGCTAAGAGGAGGAATTTAAATTTGATCGTCAAAAGGTTTTTGTTTATTGAGTCGCGTAACTGCAAAAATTTTAAAACAAACATCCCACCAAAACATACCCTTTAAAATATCTACAATCAAATAACAAACATGAACTTAAAACTGCTAAAATAAAATATTAAATATGAAAATATAAATTATAAATTATAAATTTTAGTAATTTATGATAAAAACAAAATAATAACAAAATGTCCGCAGGGGTATTTAGGGTTGTGTGTAGTTATCAAATGTTATATATAAGATACTACTCTTAGAGAGAATTCTTTAGTTAATTTGTGATTGGCTGGAGCCAATCGGGTATTCAAAATGACAAAAACCAAAACTATTAATTGGTTGATAGTTAATTCTTTATTGCGACAAACGTTCTTCTATGACCTTCTATAGCTACCTGTCAAACGGCCTATTAGCTGGTCTAGCTATTGGGACAGTAGCTACCAAATGGCATGGGCAGCATTTTTAGTCAGGTTTAAGCTCGCCACCACCACCGTCTAGTAATATAAGGAATCCAACTGTTCCAAAATGATTACAATATTCAATTAAATATTCATATTTAGATAAATTGGTACTTCTTTAAATTTAGATATAAGGCGTAAAAGAAAGAATTTTCAATTATAGATTGAAAGAATCCGATAACTCACTGTGAAAAATTAAAGGGAATAACCGAAAAAATATTATTGTAGTATTTTGGGATTTTAAAAAACAAGTTGGAAGAGTATAAAAATCTTGACATATAAAAGAATTATAAAAGAATTATAAAAGAATCAGAAAAAATCATAAAGAAAACCAATTTGATGCTATAAAAAATATTAAAGAAACTAAGTATTTGTGAGGCATAGCTAAATGTTATTAAATCACGTAATACAGACTGAGTTAATAGCTTTGAGAACTCTCCCCTTTTAGAAAATAACACAAAAAATCGACCTTCAGAACGAACGACCTATTTTACATCTTTTAAACAAAATATACAAAATTAAATAAAAAAATATCATTTAGAAATTTTCGAAATAAAAATAAATATACCAAAATATTATTATTATTATTATGTATCATACACGCATGCAAGCTAGTAGCTTATGGCAGACAAAAAAGAATTTTCTTTACAACATATCCAAACTTTCAAATAACAAATAAAACAAATAAAAATTATAATTTTAAATAAAAATTAATTTAAAAATTAAATAAATTAATATAATTAATCTATTTTGTTTTTTTGTGATTTTTTTTAACTTTTTTATTTTTTCTATTATTTTTTTTAAGATTTCTTCTTTTTTGTATTTATTATTTTTTTTTTATTGTTAAGAAAAAAATTATTAATTTTATTTTAATATTTTTTGTTTATAATCTCACAATTAATTTTTTAAAAAAAATTTTTTAATTAAAATATGAATTTATTTTTTAAAATTTTTTTATTTTATTTTAATTTTAGTTTTTTTTTTTTTAATTATTTTTCTATATAATTTTGGTTTTTTTTTATAAATTTTATTGTATGTTGTAGATTTATATTATTAAATAATAAAAATCTTATATTTATAGATTTTTTATTTATTTTCTTTTTTAATATTTCTTTTTTTTTTTTATATTTTTTATAATACAGTAAGAAATATTTTATTATTTAAAATATTTTACTATATAAACAATTCTTATTAATAACATCTTTCAATATTTTATAAAAATATTTATAACCAATTCTTAATTAAATTATCACCAAATTAATTTTATTATTTAACTTTTATAAAACTTTATTTTTTTTTAATTTTAAATAATTAAAATAATTTAGTTTTGTTTTATTTATTTTTTAACTTTTTTTCTATTTTATAAAATTTTATAATCTTATATTTTTTTTTAAAAAAAAATAAAAAATAAAAGGATTTTTAATTTAAATTTTTATAATTTTTTTAATTAAATAATTTATTTTTTTATTTTTTTTTATTTTTATATATCCCAATATTTAATTAATATTTATTTTTATATTATAAAACTAAATTTTATTATATAAAAACCAAATTTTTAAAATTATTTCTTATCTTAGATTTATTTTTAATGATTTTAGTTTTTTTATTGTAGTTTGGTTGTTGGTAAATAAATAGATTTCTTTTATTTTATTATTTTTTATTATAATTAATTTAGTTTGTTTAAGGCTTTTATATATTGTAATTAATTTTGTATCATAAATTTCTATTTCATTATTTAAATTTTTTAAGATTTTAAAAACAGATTTTTAATTTATTTTTTTATAATATTTAGCTCTAGTTGATTTTATATTATTTTTTAATTCTAGAAGAGATTTATCAAAATAAATAATTAAATTTTTTTTTAAATTTAAATATTTTTTTTTTTTTTTTGTATATTTCTACTTTTAATTCTTTATTATTTTTATTTATATAAAAGTTAATATTAGTTTTAAATTATAAAAATTTTAATTTTAGATTAATTTTTTTAATTTTTGTATATAAGTTTATTTAAAAATTAATTTTAAACAAAATAAAATTTAATATAGTTTTATAATACTTTTTTTTTGAATAAAATCGACCTTCGGAACGAATGACCCTTCCATAACTTTAGAACAAAGTATCCAAAATTAAATAAAAAGATATCTTTTAAAAATTTTTAAAATAAAGAGTAAATATATTAAAAAATAAAATATAAATTGAAAAGATAAAAGAAAAATTATAAAATAAAATTCTGAAAATCTTTTATAATTATATACAAAATAAAAAAAGGCAATAAAAAAAACATTAAAAATGTTATAACTTTTTTAAATTAAGTATTAAAAATGGATATGTTAAACAATCTTTTAATAAATAAGTTGATTTTAGCCACTTAATTAGTTAGATTACAAAATAAAATATAAAAAAAATAATTGTTGATTAGTTTAAATTTAGAAATCTACAATATAAAAGATTTAATGGCTTAAAATTCAAAATTAAAATAAATAATTAAAAAAAAAAAAAAAAATTTAGAATTTTAAAAAAGAAATAAAAAAAATAATTCAAAAAAATAATAAAACATATATAAAAATAACAAAGAAAATTATAAAAACAATAAAAACAATAAAAACAATAAAAACAATAAAAATAATAATTCTAATTCAAAAAACATTATTATTACTAAATAAAAAAATTATTATTTTAAAAACAAATATAATTTTACCAAAAATAATGATGAATAAATACAAAAAAATAATAAATACTATATTAAAAAAAACAATTTAAAAACTAATATATCTAATATCTTATTAAACAAAAAAAAAAACTTAATATTAATGATAAATAAGAATATAAATAACAAAAAAATTCTAAAATATAAAAACAAAATTTTTAAAAAAATCATTAAAATAAACAAATTTGTTTAAAAGTTATTAAAAATGGAAGCTTGGGGTTTCATGATCATATATAGGGTACAAACAAAAAAAAATCAAAATAAAAAAGAATTAACGTATTCCACAAGCAAGTGGCACACACAAGCAAACAACACACTTTTTCACACCAATTTCCCCCCTTTCAATATTCTTTTCAATAATTATCTTTATTGTAATTTTAATTTTTATAAATAATGGTTGAAGTTAGGTTTACTCTTATTATCAAAATATTTAATAATAATAATAAATTAAGTTTTAGAGTTGTTGCTAAAATATATAATATTCTAAAAATAATTTTTTAATATTGATATGTTGGTATAACTTTAAAAACCAAAACCATTTTTAAAATATGTAGACTTATAATATTAAAAGAATAAATTTTTATTAATATTATTTTTAATATGATTATGCAATTTTTTCATTTTTGATTTTGTTATGTGGAAGTTATAATAAATATATTGCTTTAAGATTAAAATACTAATAAATTTAAATTTGTTGGTGTAAATTAGTTTTTAAATTTTATTAAATATAAATTAGAATTTTAAACAGTTATAGTCTAAAAGTATAATTATTAGTGTGTTAAATATGAAGATAAAAAGATTATTATTAATTGGTTTTAACTTATATTTAATATTAAAATAAAATATGGTATTTAAAATGTTAATATTTATAATTTTAATAAAATAAATTTTATAATAAAAATAATTATTAATATTACTATTATTATAAGTTCTAACTATTGTAATAACAAAATCATACTAATATAATCTAATAATCAAAAATAAATTATAATTATTTAAAATATTAATGTTTAAAATTAATTAATGTTGTTATTTATTATTTTAATTGATTAATACTATTTTAAATATTGGTATATGTAGTATAAATTGTTTAATAATTAGGTAATTATAATTATTAATAATAATTAAATAAATAATGATATAAAAATTTAATAATTTAAACATTTTAATTAATATATAAAATTAAAGATTATTAGTATTTATTATTTATTAATATTGGATGGTTATAAAAGTTATTATTTTATTGAATTTGAGTTATATATACAAAAATATAATATTATTTTTTTATATTTATTTTCTTATTTATTTTATTTATTTTAACCACTTGATATTAAATATTTTAAACTATTAAAAATTATTTATAATCGTTAAATTAAAAATTTAATATGCCAATATATCAATTATATTAATAAATTTAAATTTCTTTATATTTTTCGAAAAACATTTATTATTGTAATAATTATTAAAAATATATAAAGTAAATTTACTAAAGTTAATATTCTACCATATAACCCAAAAAAAATACTTTTAAAATTAAATATTCAATTAACACCCTCTCCATATTCATCACGCCCTACTACTACTTCAGAATAAATAGCAAAAATATTAAAAAATCCTTCATAAGTTGTTATATAAATATAGTTAATTAAAAATTAATTTACTAATAAATTTTTTATTGTGTTGGTTATTATAAACCAAATTAATAAAAATATATAGTTAATAATATACAAAATAGTATTACTTCAATTTAAAATATTAATATTTTAAAAAACAAATTAAAGATTAAATAAATAATATAAAGTAAAAAAAAAACATTTTTAAAATAAAAAAACATTAAATATAAAAATTATTTATAATTTATTAACTTAAAATTAAATAGATATTTAATTATAGATTAATATTAAATAATATAATAATTTTATAAGGAAAAATAATAGTTAATTACAGTATTATAATAAATATAATTAATTAAATTATAATATACAAACTTATAAATAATTATAATATAATTTATTAAATATATTTTAATTAATTTTCAATTATATTATTTAAGCATAATTAAAAGGTTGACCAAAATTTAACACAACACTGAAAAAGTGTGTTGCTTACTTGTGTGCGCCGCTCACTTGTGGAATACGTTAATTCTTTTATAAAAAGAAATAAAAAAAGATAATTTTGGAATATTTTTAGTAAAATTATTAAGGTTAATAAATGAAGAAAAATTATAAAATAAAAAATCTTTTTTAATAATTTTAATAACAAAGATAAAAAAAATAATATTTAATATTTTAAAAAAAGAAATTTTTATATAAAAAAAATATTTAAAAACAAAATAATATTATAATTTTAATTCTAAAAATTAATATAATAATTATTAAAAAATTAAATATCAAAATTTTAAATATAAAAAAAATATAAAATGTAGAATTTACATTTTAAAACATAAAATCTATTTTTATAAATATATAATATGTAATAAAAAAAAAAAATTATACAAACACATTAAAATAAAATATATATTATATAAAAAAATTTATTTTATAAATAAATATATAAAAAAAAAAAATAATAAAAATTAAAAAAATTAAAATTAAAATAACAAATTATATAAAAATTTATTAACATAATTGTAATATATTTACAAATATAATATAAAATATACTTAATTTTGTTTTTAAAAATAAAATAAATATTATTTTTTTTCAAGAACTATGGTTTTTAAAAAAAGAAAAAAAATATAATTTCATATTTAGGATTTAATTTAATTTATTTGGTTTATAAAAAAAATAAATTATAAATAATTACTTTTTTTTTAAAAAATATTAAATACAAAATTTTGAATTGAATAAATTTAATTAATAATGAGGATTGCTAAATTATAAATTTTAAATCAAATAAATTTAATATATTTAAAATTTTTAATATTTATAACAAAAAATAATAAACAAATTTAAAAATAACAAATATAATAAAACTATATATAATAAAAAGATTATATAAAAAAAATTTTTTAAATTATAAAAATAAATATTTAATATTAAAAAATTTTAATTCATATTATTTTTTATAAAATTCAAAATATATTAATGAATTGAGATTTAAAAAAATAATAAAATTGATTAAAAACAAAAAGTTATAAATCTTAAATAATTTAAAAACACCAATTTATTATTATCAAAAAAAAATATAAATAATTCATCTATATTAAATTTAATTTTAACTACAAACTTAATAATTAATTTTATTAAAAAATAAAAAATTAAAAATAAAATAAATACTAAATCAAATCATAAAATAATTTTATTTTATATATTATAGTTAATAAACCTAATAGATATTTTATTATCTACCAATAAATACAACTAAAAAAAAACAAATTAAAAAATTTTCCAAAAAAAATTATTAAAATTAAAGAGTAGAAATTTAAATAAGAATAATTTTTAAAATAATCTACTTTTTTCATTTAATAAAAATAAGATAGAAATAAAACAAACTAAAACAAACAATAAATTTATTTTAAAAAAATCTAATTAATACAATAAAAATATTAATATTAAAATTAATGATTATATTAAAATCCAAAATATAATAAAATCAACAAATAAATAAAAATAAAAAAAAATACTACAAAAAAAAAAATTTAAAAAAAATAATAAATCACAAAAAAACTGGGATTTATTTAAAAATAAAAAAAACACATATTTCAAAATAATAAGAAAATTAAAACAAAAATCTTAAAAAAATTATTTAATAAATACAAAAGATAAAAAAAGTTTTAATACATTAAAATATATAAAATTAAGAAAAATGTAAATAATTTTCAATTTAAAATTTAAAAAAAAAAAGTATTAAATTTTAAAAAAAAATTAAAAATATTAAGAAAAACATTATTTCCAAAACCTCCAATTTTTTTTAAAAAAAATAGCCCCATAATCTTAAATAAAAAAAAAATAAAATAAAATAAAATTATAAATAAAAAAATTAAAAAAACTATATTTATTTTAAATTTTAAAAAAGTATCAGACCCAAATAAAATAAATTTTCTATATCTTAAAAAAGTATATAAAATAATTCTAAAAAAATTTAATAATTTATTTAATAAATTATTAAATTATAATTATTATTTTATTTATTTTAAAAAAGTAATTAAAATAATATTACTAAAATCAAATAAATTAAATTATAATATACTGAAAACTTATAAAATTATAAATCTTTTAAATTATTTAAAAAAAATATTAAAAAAAATAATAATAAAAAAAATAGTTTTTTTATTAGAAATTTATAATATATTAGATTTAAAACAAATTGATGGTAAAAAATCAAAATTTATAATTAATACAGTTTTATTCTTAATAAATGATATAGAAATAATAAAAAATAAAAAACTTTTAATTTTTATTTTATTTTTAAATATAAAAAAAGTTTTTGATAATATTTTAAAAACAAAATTGATTAATATATTAAAAAATATAAAATTACTAATTTAGTTATTAAATTGGGTTAAAAATTTTATATTAAATAGATATATCAAATTAGCTTTTAATAAATAAATGGCAAAAAAATTAAATTTAATAAAAACTAAAATATTTTAAAAATTATTTATATTTTCAATTTTATTTTTTTTATATTTAATATTTTTTTTTTAAAAAATTAAAAATAAAATATTTATTTATTAAAATATTTTTTTATATAAATAATGTAGTAATAATAATTCAAAACAAAAAAATTAAACAAAATATTAAAAAATTAAAAAAAATATTAAAAATAGTTTTTTTATAAACTAAAAATAATGTAGTGGTATTTAATAATATTAAATCTAAATTAATTTATTTTTATTTTAGATATAAAAAAAAAAATAAAATAATTTTACCCAACAATATAAAAATAATATTATTAAAAATTATCAAATAATTAAAAGTTTTTTTTAATATAAAAATAAATTTTAAAATTTATATCAAAAATAAAATATCTGTAACAAAAAAAATATTTAATTATATTTAAAATTTAACCAATTTAGAAATTAAATTAAATTTAAAAGTATTTATATAATTTTATAAAAGTTGTGTATATTCTATATCTAATTTTAAAACCAAAATTTAATAAAAAAATCAAAATTCATTAATTAAAAAATTTAAAATATTTTAAAATAAAATAATAATAAAAATAATAAGTATTTTTAAAACAATTCTAATAAATTTTATAAAAGTTGAAGTGTTTATTTTATTATTAGAAATTAAATTAAATAATATATAAAAAAGATATGTGTTAAAAATATTCTTCTTAAATAAAAAATATTTAATTAAATTAAAAATACTAGATTTTTTTTTACCAGAAAATTTTTTTGAAAAAAAAATAAAAGAAAATAACTTAAAATATTTAAAATAAAATAAAAATAAAAAAAAATAAAAAAAATATTATAAAATTATATTAAATTTTATTTTATCTAAAATTAATTTTTAAATAAATTCATATACAAAAATTAAGGAAATTAATTTAAAATTAAAACCTCTATAGTTTAAAACTAATATTAATTTTTATATAAATGAAAGTAGTAAAAAATTAAAAACAAAAATATATAAAAAAAAGAAAAAGTATTTAAATTTAAAAAAGAATTTAATTATTTATTTTAGTAGATTTTTTTTATAATTAAAAAATAATATAAAATCAATTAAAACTGGATATTATAAAAAAATAAATCAAAAATCTATTTTTGAAATTTTAAAAAATTTAAATAATGAAATAAAAATTTATGATGTAGAATTAATTGTAATATATAAAAACCTTAAATAGGTTAAATTAATTGTAATAAAAAATAATAAAATAAAAAAATCTATTTATTTATTAATAATTAGATTGTAATAAAAAGATTAAAATTGTTAAAAATAAATTTAGGATAAAAAATAATTTTAAAAATTTAATTTTTGTATAACAAAATCCAATTCTATAATATAAAAATAAATATTAATTAAATATTAGAATATATAAAAATAAAAAAAAATGAAAAAATAAATTATTTAATTAAAGAAATTATAAAAATTTAAATTAAAAGTTTTTTTATTTTTTATTCTTTTTTAAAGAGAAATATAAGATTATAAAATTTTATAAAATGAAAAGAAAGTTGGAAAACAAATAAAATAAAATTAAATTATTATAATTATTTAAAATTAAAAAGAAATAAAGTTCTATAAAAGTTAAATAATAAAATTAATTTAGTAATAATTTAATTAAGAATTAATTATAAATATTTTAATAATTATTTTTATAAAATATTGAAAGATGTTATTAATAAGAATTATTTATATAGTAAAATATTTTAAACATTAAAATATCTCTTACTATATTATAAAAAATATAAAAAAAAAAAAAAATATTAAAAAAAAAAATAGATAAAAAATCTATAAATATAAGATTTTTATTATTTAATAATATAAATCTACAATATACAATAAAATTTATAAAAAAGATTAAGATTGCACAGAAAAATAATCAAAAAGAAAAGACTAAAATTAAAATAGGATGGGGAGATTTTAAAAAATAAATTCACATTTTAATTAAAATTTTTTTTTTTTTTTTTTTTTTTTTTTTTTTTTTCAGAAGATCAATTGTGAGATTGCAGGTAAAAAACATCAAAATAGGATTAACAACTTTTTTTTTAATAATAGAAAAGAAATAATAAGTACAGAAAAAAAGAAACCTCAAGAAAAATAATAAAAAAAATAAAAAAGTCAAAAAAGATCAAAAAGAAATAAAATAAATCAACTGTGTTAATTTATTGAATTTTTAGATTAATTTCTATTCAAAATTACAATTTTCATTTGTTTTATTTGTTATTTGAAATTTTGGGTGTGCTGTAAAAAAAAAAATTCTCTTCTGTCTGCCATAAGCTACTAGCTTGCATGCGTGTATGATACATAATAATAATAATAATACTTTTTTTTTTTTTTTTATTTTATTTTCATTTTATTTTAAATATTTTAAATCATCTTTTTTTATTTTTCTTTCAAAAAAATTTTCTAGTAAAAAAAAATCTGGTACCCTTAATCTAATTAAATATTTTTTATTTAAGAAGAATATTCTTAATATATATCTTCTTTATATACTATTTAACCTAATTTTTAATAATAAAATAAATACTTCAACCTCCATAAAATTTATTAAAATTATTTTAAAAATGCCTATTATTTTTTTTATTATTTTATTTTAAAATATTTTAAACTTCTTAATTAATAAATTTTAATTTTTTTACCAAATTTTAATTTTAAAATTAAATACAAAACATATATAACTTTTATAAAATTATATAAATACTTTTAAATTTAATTTAGTTTTTGAATTAACTAAATTTTGAATATAATTAAATATTCTTTCTATTATAGATATTTTATTTTTAATATAAATTTTAAAATTTATTTTTATATTAAAAAAAAATTTTAATTATTTAATAATTTTTGATAATATTATCTTTATATTATTAAATAAAATTATTTTATTTTTTTTTTTATATCTAAAATAAAAATAAATTAATTTAAATTTAATATTATCAAATACTATTATATTATTTTCAATTTATAAAAAAGCTATTTTTGATATTCTTTTTAATTTTTTAATATTTTGTTTAATTTTTTTGTTTTGAATTATTATTGTTATATTATTTATATAAGAAGGTATTTTAATAAATGAATATTTTATTTTTAATTTTTTGAAAAAAAATATTAAATATAAAAGAAATAGAATTGGGGATATAAATAATTTTTAAAGTATTTTAATTTTTATTAAATTTAATTTTTTTATTATTTGTCTATTAAAAGCTAGTTTGATATATTTATTTAATATAAAATTTTTAATTTAATTTAATAACTAAATTAATAATTTTATATCTTTTAATATATTAATTAATTTTGTTTTTAAAATATTATTAAAAACTCTTTTTACATCTAGAAACAAAATAAAAATTAAAAACTTTTTATTTTTTATTATTTTTATATTATTTACTAAAAATAGAGTTATATTAATTACAAAATTTAATTTTTTACTATTAATTTGTTTTAAATTTAATATATTATAAATTTTTAACAAAAAAATTATTTTTTTTATTATTATTTTTTCTAATATTTTTTTTAAATACTTTAAAAAATTTATAATTTTATAAATTTTTAATATATTATAATTTAATTTATTTAATTTTAATAATATTATTTTAATTGTTTTTTTAAAATAAATTAAATAATAATTATAATTTAATAATTTATTAAATAAATTATTAAATCTTTTTAAAATTATTTTATATATTTTTTTAAAATATAAAAAACTTATTTTATTTAAACCTAGTACTTTTTTAAAATTTAAAATAAATATAACTTTTTTAACTTCTTTATTTGTAATTTTCTTTTATTTTATTTCTTTTTTATTTAAGATTATGGGGTTATTTTTCTTTTTAAAAACTAAAAATTTTAGAAATAATGTTTTTTTTAATATTTTTAATTTTTTTTTAAAATTTGATGTCTTTTTTTTTCTAAATTCTAAATTAAAAATTATTTGTGTTTTTTTTGGTTTTGTGTATTTTAATATATTGAAACTTTCTTTATTTTTTATATTTATTAAATAATTTTTTTAAAATTTTTATTTTAATTTTTTTATTATTTCAAAATATGTATTTCTTTTATTTTTAAATAAATCTTAATTCTTTTATAATTTATTATTTTTTTAAAATTTTTTTTCTTGTAGCATTGCTTTTCTTTTTTCATCTATTTGTTAATTCTATTATATTTTAGATTTTAGTATAATTATTAATTTTAATATTAATATTTTCACTATATTAATTAAATTTTTTTAAAATAAATTTATTATTTATTCCAATTTTTACTCCATTTCTACCTTATTTTTATTAAATAAAAAAAATAGATTATCCCAGAAATTGTTCTTATTTAGATTTTTATCTAATTTTAATAATTTTTTTTAAAAAATTTCTTAATTTATTTTTTCTTAATTATATTTATGAATAAATAATGAGATATTTATTAAATTTATTAATTATAATATATAAAATAAAATTACTTTATAATTTAACTTAGTATTTATTTTATTTTTAATTTTTTATTCTTTAATGAAATTAATTATTAAGTTTATAACCAAAATTAAATTTAATATAAATAAATTATTTATATTTTTTTTTTTGATAATAATAAGTTAGTGTTTTTGGGTTATTTAAAATTTATAACTTTTTATTTTCAATCAATTTTACTATTTTTTTGGATTTTAATTTATTAATACATTTTAAATTCTATAAAAAATAATATAAATTAAAGTCTTTTAATATTAAATACTTATTTTTATAATTTAAAAAGATTTTTTTATATAATCTTTTTATTATATATAATTTTGTTGTGTTTGTTGTTTTTAAGTTTGTTTATTATTTTTTGTTGTAAATATTAAAAATTTTGAATATATTAAATTTATTTAATTTAAAATTTATAATTTAGTAATCTTTATTATTAATTAAATTTATTTAATTTGAGATTTTATATTTGATGTTTTTTAAAAAGAAAGTGATTATTTATAACCTATTCTTTTTATAAGTCAGATAAATTAAATTAAATCCAAAATATAAAATTGTATTTTTTTTTTTTTTTGAAAATTATAATTCTTAAAAAAAATAATATTTATTTTATTTTTAAATATAGAATTAAGTATATCTTGTATTATATTTATAGATATATTATAATTATATTAATAAATTCTTATATAATTTATTATTTTAATTTTAATTTTTTGGATTTTTGTTATTTATTTTTTTTATATATTTATTTACAAAATAATTTTTTTTATATAATATACATTTTATTTTAATGTATTTATATAGTTTCCTTCTTTTATTACATATTATATATTTATAAAAATAAATTTTATATTTTAAAATATAAATTCTATATTTCGCATTTTTTTTGTATTTAAAATTTTAATACCCAATCTTTTAATAATTTTTATATTGATTTTTAAAACTAAAATTATAATATTATTCTACTTTTAAATATTTTTTTTGTATAAAAACTTTTTTTTTTTAAAATATTAAATACTATTTTTCTTATCTTTATTATTAGAATTATTAAAAAAGATTTTTTATTTTATAATTTTTTTTTATTTATTAGCTATTTTAGTAATTTTACTAAAAATATTTCAAATTTATCTTTTTTCATTTTTTTTTATAAAAGAATTAATTTTTTTTTATTTTTATTTTTTTTTATTTATATTCTATATATAATCACGAAATCTTAAGTTTTTATTTTTAATAATTTTTAAACAAATTTATTTATTTTAATAATTTTTTTAAAAATTTTATTTTTATATTTTAGAATTTTTTTATTATTTATATTCTTATTTATCATTAATATTAAGTTTTTTTTTTTATTTAATAAAATATTAAATATATTGATTTTTAAATTATTTTTTTTTAATATAGTATTTATTATTTTTTTATATTTATTTATTGTTATTTTTGATAAAATTATATTTATTCTTAAAATAATAATTTTTTTATTTAATAATAATAATATTTTTTGAATTAAAATTATCATTTTTATTATTTTTATTATTTTTATTATTTCCATCATTTTTATAGCTTTTCTTGTTATTTTTACATATATTTTATTTTTTTAATTTATTTTTTCTATTTTTTTTTAAAATTCTGGATTTCTTTTTCTTTTTTTTTAATTATTTATCTTAATTTTTGATTTTAAATTATTAAATCTTCTATATTGTAGATTTCTAAATTCAAATTAATTGATAATTATCTTTTTTATATTTTATTTTGTGATTTAATTGGTTGAATAATTAAAATTAATTTATCCATCAAAAAATTGTTTGATATATTTATTTTCAATATTTAATTTAAAAAGGTTATAGTATTTTTAATATTTTTTTTATTACCTTTTTTTATTTTATATATAAATAATTATAAAAAATTTTTAAAATTTTATTTTATAATTTTTTTTTTATTTTTTTAATTTGTATTTTATTTTTTAATATATTTATTTTCTATTTTAAGAACTTTTGAAAAATATTTTTTTATTTGGTTTTGGATACTTCGTTCCAAAGTTATAGGGGGGTCATTCATTCCGAAGGTCGATAACTGATTTGTATGAATTATGTATTAAATTTATTTGAATAATATATACCTATTATTATTATTGAATTATTTTCTTAAACTATATTTTTTTATTTTTTATAAGTGTATCGTTGGTAGAATAATTAAGTATTACTTAGCTAGTAAATAATTTATTTATAATTTTATATTTGATAATTTTATTAAAAATTGTAATAACTATTATTATATTTATAAAGTATTAATTAATATTTTAAAAATGATGATTTTGTATAATATTGTGTGTCTATCTCAAAAATAATTAAAAATATAAGAATTGTATAGTTAAGTAAATTCCAATATTATATTAAATTAAAAATAGTTTTAAAATTTATGTTATTTATTAGTTAAACAAAAAATTATTAATATAAAAATATTTTAATTTTATTAATATTATTTAGAATTAGATTGGATTATGTTTGTAAAGTCATAAAATAAATATTTTATAAATTTAGAAAAAAATTATGATTTTATAATACGCAAAAAAAATATTGATTTTATAAATATTACTAAAACATATATTTTCAGTTATTGATCAATATTTATTTATTAGTATTACAGTTTATAACTAATTATATTAAAAATAATAATAATATTAATAAAATAAATCAATACATACTAATAATAGCAATAACTAATAAAAATAAAAATATTTTTAATACCACTAAACTTTTAAATTAATAATACCATCATCTAATAATACAGCAAAACTATTATTAATATTTATAATTAAAAAGATTAATTTTGCAAAAATATTAATTAAAAATAGTACTACCTATCTTCTTCAATAAGACAATAAAATAATAACTAGGTTATTTACTGAAGTTTTACTTATTTAAAAAGTTACTCACTATATACCTACACCCCCTGATGATAATAAACCAGTTATAAAAAAATTAAAAGTTGTTCTATATCCTTTTAAAAAAATATTCATCACCAACATAATTGTTATAAAAACAAAAAAAAAGAGAAAAGATCTAAAAGTTTTCATTTCTAAAAAAATCTTAAGCATACTTATATAAAGAATAATAAGTTATGACCTAAAAGAAATAAATACTCTAAAGATATTTTTAATTAAAATTAATCTAAAACATCCTTTACTAATGTTTATGGAGAATTCTATGACTCTTATTTTAAAAATAATCCTATAAGGGAAATTTACTTTACTTATAATATTATTTATTAAGCTTATAAAAGATAAGAATTTTTGGTTATATTATATGTATTTATTAAAAAGATTATGAATAAAATTATTATTTATAATGGAAGGCTAAGATTGCACAGAGAGGTAATCAAAAAAAAAGACTAAAATCAAAATAAAATGGGGAGATCTTGAAAAATAGATTCACATTTTAATTAAAAAATTTTTTTTGAGAAGATCAACTGTGAGATTACAGGCAAAAAACATCAGAGTAAAATCAACAACTCTTTTTTCAACAATAAAAAAGAGATAATAAGTGCAAAAGGGAAGAGACCTCAAAAAAAATGATGGAAAAAACAAAAAAGTCAAAAAAGATCGAAAAAAGACAAAATAGATCAACTACATTAATCTATTTAATTTTTAAATCAATTTCTATTCAAAATTACAATTTTCATTTGTTTCATTTGCTATTTGAAATTTTGGGTGTGTTGTAAAGAAAATTCTCTTCTGTCTGCCATAAGCTACTAGCTTGCATGCGTGTATGATACATAATAATAATAATAATGGAAGGCTATTTTTCTTTATATATTTACTACTAATTAATAACAATATTATTATCATAACTATTATACTTTTAATTATAATAATTATAAAGTCCTAACCTATTCTAAAAATAAATAACTTTTTATATTTTTTTGGAAAAGAAATAAACTTATTTTTTTATTAGATAAAAGATTTTTATATTAATTAAAATATATTTATTTTTAAATAATTTATTAAACTAATTTAATATTGTAATATTTTATATAAACATATTATAGAAAATATAAATAAATATTACTTATATGTTAGAAAAGATATTATTAAGTATTGGAATAAATTTAAGAAAATCTTTTTACAAAAATAATATAATAAAAATCTAAAATAATTATTATATAATTGTTAGAATTTAAAGATATTTATTAGTTAATCATAGGTTAATAATTATGCGTTGAAGGATAAAGTAAAAAAATATAAAAACATAATTATAGTAATAAGTTGGAATTATTAGTTGGATGAATACAACCAATTAGTAAAATTAATATAAATTTTATTTGAGTAATTATAAATTAAAATTATAAATAAAAAATATTTAAATATTAATAATTTTAGAATTATATATTTTGCTTTTATTTATAAAATTATTATTAATATTTTGTAAAATAAAAAAAATGTTTAAGAATTTAATTTTATATTCATATTTTTAAAACTTGTGGAAATATTATTTTAAAATGATGTATATAATTAATATTGTAGTTTTATAAATTATTATTTGTTTTAGAGAAGAAGAATGGTAGAAATATTTAAGTTTAGTGAGGTTAAGTATCTAGAATTTTAGGTTTAATCCAAAACTATCATAAAAATAAATAAAAATAATAATATAATAAATATTTTATAATAATTAAAATTTTTATAATTATAATATTTGGAATTATAAATTAAAATATTAAAAATATTTTTTTAATTATAAACCTATAATAAAAAAATAAATCCAAACCTAAATAAAAAATATAGTCTTGGTATTAATACCAAAAAATACATTTTTTATAATAGAATAGATTATATTAAATATATTAACTATAAAAAAATATAAACTATGTTAAATTAAAGTATAATATACTAGAATTTTCAAAACAACCTATACTAAAATCCTACTGGTTTGAATAATCCCTTCATTAATTTCAAAAAATTAACTGTAACTGTAGAAAATATTAAAAAATTAATACAATAAAAAAAAAATTAGTTAATTTATTATTATTTAAACATATAGAATTTGGAAATTCTAGATATTAATATTTTTGATACTGTTGGGGATGTTTTAAAAAGAATATATAAATCATCTAACCAACCATCTTTTTATTTTTTATTTTTTATGTTTAATCCTTTAGATTCTGAATTTATAATCTAGTATTATAGAGTAATTAAATTTTATAAATTATGTAATTAATTTTTAATTTGATCTTTCTTTTTTAACAGATTTGGTAACCACATTTAATTCAGTAACATTAATAACTCTAAAAAATATTATTAAAATAGTCTTCCTATTTCAATAAACCATATTCTAAATATTAATATAATAAATACTTCTAAAAAAGATATAATTTGAAAAACTAAACAACTCATTATCTTTACCGAACCAAAAACCCCCAAACCTACCCAATTTATAATATTTTTTAAAATATTGTTAGCTTTAGCTACTTTTTTTATTTTATTTTGTATTTCTATAAACAAAAAAATTAAGTTTTTAAATTTTTATGCTTTTATTCTTATTGAATATTTTAAATGTTTATTTTTATAGTTAGTTTAAAGTTTAATTATAAAATAAATAATTGCATCTAATTTATAAGTTATAAAAACATTATATACCAGTTATAACCCCCATAATCTAAATGGTTTTAATAAGCCTACCACTGAAATGATTAATATAACTATAGATTTAGTTAATAAATTTAGAAGAATTTAGGTTATTGATTGCCCAGGTGCTAATTTATTTAGATTTGATATTAATATTAATGGTGTTATTACTACAGTAATAACAAATTTTAAAACTTAATTTAATATAATTTTTTTATAATTTTATAAAATTAATAAAATAATTATTTAGAAATATAATAATTTATTATTATTTATAATTTATAATAAAGTTAAAGATTAAATTATTAATTTTATATTTAAAATTTTTATAAAAATAGGAGGTATTAAATATTAAGTTTTAATATTTATTTTTTAGAACATAAGTTATAATATTATTCTAAGTAGATTATTTTAATTATAATTCTATATAATTATAGAAATAAATTTAGATGTTAATATTAATATTATAATATTTAGAAGAAATAAGAAATAAGCTTATTTCTATCTCCCTTCAATCAGATCTATTTATATAAAATCAACTTGATAATAATGAGGTTATCATTAATTATACCAAAATATTTTAAAATTTAAAAGAATTGGAGTATGTAAAAGAAGAATAAATTTCTAAAATAATAAGATATTTAGAAATTTTATTAAAGAATTAATTTATTATAAACCAAATATCAATACTATACTAATATTTAAATTATCTTCTAAATTTATAACTCCTACATCCACAATTAAACAAAAATACATACTTATTATAAGAAATTTATTTTCTTTATTATTATTTTATTTATTACCTCAGAAATTTCTAAGAAATCATATATATTTTATAAAACCCATAAATTCCACCCAAATTAATCAGCAACTAAAAAAGATATCTTTCGAAAGTTCTTGAAGTAGAGAGTAAATATACCAAAAAACAAAATATAAACTGAAAAGATGAGAGAGAAATCACAAAGTAAAATTTTAGAAATCTTTTATAATTGTCTATATATAAAATAAAAAAAGATAATAAAAAGAATATTAAAAATATTATAGTTTTTTTAGATTAGGTGTTAAAAATAAATATATTAAACAATTTTTTGATAAATAAATTAATTTTAATTATTTAATTAGTTAAATTATAAAATAAAATATAAAAAAGATAATTATTAATTAATTTAAATCTAGAAATCTATAATATAAAAAATTTAATAATTTAAAATCAAAAATTAAAATAAATAATTAAAAAAAAAAAAAGAAATTTAGAATTTTAAAAAAGAAATAAAAAAAAATAATTCAAAAAAATAAAATATATATAAAAAAAATAAAAAAAGTTATAAAAATAATAAAAATAATAAAAATAATAAAAATAATAATTCTAATTTAAAAAATATTATTATTATTAAATAAAAAAATTATTATTTTAAAAATAAATATAATTTTATTAAAAATAATAATAAATAAATATAAAAAAATAATAAATGTTATATTAAAAAAAAATAATTTAAAAACTAATATATTTAATATTTTATTAAGGAGGTGTGGTGCAGTAGTGTGGCTGTCATCATGGGATCATTCAAAAAAAAAGTAGGGTTATTTTGTTTTCCCAGCTTCTGCTAAACATTATAAGTTCAAATCTTATCACCTCTATAAAAATAAAAAGATTTTGTGAGTTTTATCATACAAAATTGAAATAAATTAGTGTTGTTTATATTAATATATTAATTAAATATTATTTAATACAATTTAAATAAAAGTTTTTAATTCTTAAACTTAACAAATTTATTACCTTTAAGAATTATTAAATCTATTAAGATTTTAATAAAAAGTCAGATGTATTTATATCACCCTAATAACAGTAGAACCACTCTATAAAAAATATATAAATATATAGAAAAAAAGTAATCTCTATAAAAAGACGTATGTAAATACATCACAATAATAATAATATCACTAAACAATGCGTGCAGTTATTCTACAAAAAAGAAAGTATATATCACTCATTAAAAAAAACACTAGAATAAGACCAACAAAAAGTATTTCAACAACAGATACCTTACAATAAAAGAAGTACTAAAACCCATACAAAAATATCATAATTTAGAAATTTTAAATATCAAAAAAAAAATTATTTATAAAACTCTTTTTTTAATTTAATTATATATTTATATAATGGGGATGCAGTTTATATGCACTAATCATTATATAATGGGTTTCTATCCGCCATAAGCTTATAGCTTGCATGCGTGTATGATAAATAATAATAATAATAATATTTTATTAAATAAAAAAAAAAATTTAATATTAATAATAAATAAAAATATAAATAATGAAGAAGTTTTAAAATATAAAAATAAAATTTTTAAAAAAATTATTAAAATAAACAAATTTATTTAAAAATTATTAAAAATAAAAATTTGAGATTTTGTAATTGTATATAGAATATAAATGGAAGAAAATTGAAATAAAAAAAAATTAATTTTTTTATAAAAAGAAATGGAAAAAGATAATTTTAAAATATTTCTAATAAAACTACTAAAATAATTAATAAACAAAAAAAAATTATAAAATAAAATTTTTTTTTTAATAATTTTGGTAATAAAAATAAAAGAAATGGTATTTAATATTTTAAAAAAAGGAATTTTTGTGTAGGGAGAATATTTAAAAACAGAATAATATTATAATCTTAGTTTTAGAGATTAATATAATAATTGTTAAGAAATTAAATATTAAAATTTTAAATGTGAAAAAAATGTGAAATACAAAATTTGTGTTTTAGAATATAAAATCTATCTTTATAAATGCATGATATGTAATAAAAAAAAAATTATGTAAATATATTAAAATAAAATATATATTATATAAAAAAAATTATTTTATAAATAAATATACAAAAAAGAAAAATAATAAAAATTAAAAAAATTAAAATTAAAATGATAGATTATATAAGGATTTATTAATATAATTATAATATATTTATAAATGTAATGTAAAGTATATTTAATTTTATATTTTGGATTTAATTTAATTTATTTAATTTATGGAGAGAATAGGTTATAAATAATCATTTTTTTTAAAAAAAATATTAAATATAAAATTTTAAATTAAATAAATTTAATTAATGATGAGGATTGTTAAATTATAAATTTTAAATTAAATAAATTTGGTATATTTAAAATTTTTAATATTTATAACAAAAAACAATAAATAGATTTAAAAATAATAAATATGATGAAATTATATACAATAAAAAAATTATATAAAATTTTTTTTTAAATTATAAAAATAAGTGTTTAATCTTAGAAAATTTTAATTTATATTATTTTTTATGGAATTTAAAATATATTAATAAATTAAAATCCAAAAAAATAATAAAATTAATTAAAAATAAAAAATTATAAATTTTAAATAATTTAAAAATATTAATTTATTATTATCAAAAAAAAATATAAGTAATTCATCTATATTAAATTTAATTTTAGCTACAAACTCAATAATTAATTTTATTAAAAAATAAAAAATTAAAAATAAAATAAATATTAAATTAAATTATAAGATAATTTTATTTTATATATTATAGTTAATAAATTTAATAAATATTTTATTATTTATTAATAAATATAATTAAAAAAAAACAAATTAAAAAATTTTTTAAAAAGAATTATTAAAATTAGATGGAAATCTAAATAAGAACAATTTTTAAAATAATTTACTTTTTTTATTTAATAAAAATAAAATAGAAATAAAGTAAAAATTAAAATAAACAACAAATTTATTTTAAAAAAATTTAATTAATATGATAAAAATATTAATATTAAAATTAATAATTATATTGAAATCTAAAATATAGTGGAATTAATAAATAAATAAATAAAAAAAAGAAATATTATAAGAAAAAAAATTTTAAAAAAATAATAAATTATAAAAGAATTAGGATTTATTTAAAAATAAAAAAAATATATATTTCAAAATAATAAAAAAAATTAAAACAAAAATCTTAAAAAAATTATCTAACAAATATAAAAAATAAACAAAATTTTAATATATTAAAATATATAAAATTAAAAAAAACATAAATGATTTTTAATTTAAAATTTAAAAAAAAAAAATATCAAATTTCAAAAAAAAAATTAAAAATATCAAAAAAAACATTATTTCTAAAATTTTTAATTTTTTAAAAAAAAACAGTTTTATAATTTTAAATAAAAAAAAGATAAAATAAAATAGAATTATAAATAAAAAAATTAAAAAAATTATATTTATTTTAAATTCTAAAAAAATGTTAGGTTTAAATAAAATAAATTTTTTATGTTTTAAAAAAGTATATAGAATAATTTTGGAAAGATTTAATGATTTATTTAATAAATTATTAAATTATAATTACCATCTAATTTATTTTAGAGAAGTAATTAAAACAATATTATTAAAATTAAATAAATTAAATTATAATATATTAAAAATTTATAAAATTATAAATTTTTTAAATTATTTAAAAAAAATATCAAAAAAAATAATAATAAAAAAAATAATTTTTTTATTAAAAATTTATAATATATTGGATTTGGAATAAATTGGTGGTAAAAAATCAAAATTTGTAATTAATGTAGTTTTATTTTTAGTAAATAATATAAAAATAATAAAAAATTAAAAAATTTTAATTTTTGTTTTATTTTTAAATATAAAAGAAGCTTTTAATAATATTTTAAAAATAAAATTAATTAATATATTAAAAAATATAAGATTGTTAATTTAATTATTAAATTAAATTAAAAATTTTATATTAAATAAATATATTAAATTAATTTTTGATAAATAAATAAAAAAAAATTTAAATTTAATAAAAATTGGAATATTTTAAAGGTTATTTATATTTTTAATTTTATTTTTTTTTATATTTAATATTTTTTTTTAGAGAGTTAAAAATAAAATATGTATTTATTAAAATATTTTTTATATAAATAATATAATAATAATAGTTTAAAATAAAAAAATTAAATAAAATATTAAAAAATTAAAAAAAATATTAAAAATATTTTTTTTATAAATTAAAAATAATATAATAATATTTAATAATATTAAATCTAAATTAATTTACTTTTATTTTAAATATAAAAAAGAAAATAAAGTAATTTTATTTAATAATATAAAAATAATATTATTAAAAATTATTAAATAATTAAAAGTTTTTTTTAATATAAAAATAAATTTTAAAATTTATATTAAAAATAAAATATTTATAATAAAAAAGATATTTAATTATATTTAAAATTTAATTAATTTAAAAACTAAATTAAATTTAAAAATATTTATATAATTTTATAAAAATTATATATATTTTATATTTAATTTTAAAATTAAAATTTAATAAAAAAATTAGAATTTATTAATTAAGAGATTTAAAATATTTTAAAATAAAATAATAAGAAAAATAATAAATATTTATAAAATAAGTTTTAGGTTACTCTAAAATTATTAAAAATAAAAAAATAAATTATTTAATTAAAAAAATTATAAAAATAAAAACAAAAAATTTATTTAAATCCTTTACTTATTTAAAATAAAAAATAAAAGAAAAAGATTTAATAAAATAGAAAGAAAAATATATAAAACAAAAAAATCAGTTAAATTATATTAATAAGCCAAAATCAAAAAAAAATAAAATATTTACTAAATTCAATAACAATTTTATTTTTTCTTTAACTCAATTAAAAACTAAACATAAATACTTTAACAATTATTTATATAATATTCTAAATTCTAAAATTTTAAATAAAAATTGTACATATAAAAATAAATTTTAAATACCAAAATACTTAATTATAAAATATAAACTTTATAATAAAAAAAAAAAATATTAAAAAAAAAATTTAAAAAAATTAATAAACAATTAAATTATTATTTTTTATTATTTAATAATAAAAATATAATCTTTTTAAAAAAATTCTTAAATAAAATAAATATTATAAAAAGAAAATATAATAAAAATTTTAAAAATGATTATTTTACAAAATAAAAAAATTTAAAAATTTAATAATAAAAAAATTCTAAAAATAAAATATATTATTTTAATATTATATCAAAATAAATGAATAAAAACAATAAATATACAACATTATTCTTTTAATAAAAAAAAAAAGAAAGAAACAAAAAAATTAAAAAAAACTTTAAAAATAAAAATAAAAAATAATAATAAAAATAATAAAAATAAAAAACAATTTTAATATAGTATTTATTTTATAAAGTGCGAAAAGTATGTATTTTAATTTCTTTTCCTTCATTCCGCCATAACCGAAAGATTGCATGCGTGTATGATAAATAATAATAATAATAATAATTTTTATTATTAAATTTATAAAAAATTTAAAATTAAATTTTAATAATATGTTTACATTTAAAAAAAAATGTAGAAATAAAAAATTAATTAAAATAATTTATATAGAAATATAATAGTATATTATTAATATTAATAATATTAATTATAAAATTTAAATTTATTAATTTTTTTATAATAAAAATAAAAATAATAATAATTATGAAGAAAAAATATATAATAATAATAAAAAATTTAATAATAGTAAATAATAAGAATAAAGAAATAATAGAAAAATGTATTCTTAAAAGATTTTTGGATTAATTTTTATGGATTTTAATATAATATAATATATTAAATATTTTTATAATAAAAGATTTTGAGTATTAAAATTTAATATATTTTTATGTTGAAATTGTAATAAAATAAAATGTTTTTAAAAGGATTGTTTTGATAATTATTAAAATGATATGTAAAAGTTTTTATAATATCTTTTAGAAATTCAAAAATTTTTTTTTAATAAGAAAGTTAATTTTTAAATAATATATTAATTAAATTTGAAGAAATTGATTAAAAAAGTTTAAAAAAAAATTTTTGAAATTTTTTATAAAATAATTTTTTAAGTTTTTACTTTTAGATATTTAAATATTTACTTTAGAATTAATAATTAAAGAAGATATTAAAGAAAGAATTGTTATTTTTTTTTTAATATTTTTTATTTTTTTATTAAAAAAAAATATTACTAAATATAATAAAATTTAATTAAAAAAAAACATGTCGGATATAAATGATATTTTGATAAAAGAAATGTTTTAATTTTATTAATATAAAAGAAAGTATTATATTAAAAAAATTTATAATAATTTTAAATTTTAAAATTTAATTGTTTATTTTAAAATTGTTTTTTATTAGTTTTTATATATTATTTTTTTTGAAATAAATATTATTTTATTTTTTTTAAATTGTAAGATATATTTAAGTAAATTTTTATAATTAAAATAATAATAAATATTTTTTTTATTTAAATTTAAAATTTGTTATTATAATTATAAAAAATTAATTAATAAATAGATAGAATATTATAATACAGTAATAAAAAAAAGGAAATATTTGATATTTTAATTATTATTATATATTTATTTTAAAATATATTAATTTTAATTTTGTTTATAATTATAAATAGATAGATTATAATTAATATTAAACAATATTATATTTTGTTAATATTAAATTATATAAATAATTTTTTATTAATTATTAAAAAATTTATTTTTTTATTATTCATATAGAATATTTTGTTGAAATTTATAATAAAAAATTTTTTTATTTTATTATTTAATAAATTAAAAATTTTTTATTTATTAAATATTATTTATGTTTTAAGTATTATATTAATTATTAATTTTATAAAAAATTTTTAATAAAAAAATCTTTAATTGTAATTATAATAGTGTAAATTTTTAAAATAATTTTAAACTATATAAATTTTATTAATTAATTAAATTTAATATTGTTAGTAATATTTAATAAAAAAAATATAAATATTATTATTTTAAGAAAAAAAATAAGTGTTATTTTGGTATTAAAAAACTAATAATCAGATACTACAACAAACTATTATTATATAAAAAATATACTAAAAATTGGATTTAATAAATAAAATATATTTATTATTTTTAAATTTATCAACATTAATATAAAAATAAATAATTTAAATACTAATATTATTTTTATAATAATATCAAAATTAACAATTAAGATTAATTTAAATAATATTACTTTTATTTTTATTCATAAGATTTTGAAAATTTAAAAAACTTTTTTTTTAATTAAATTAAAAAAATATATTATAAAAAAAATTTAACTTTTTGAACCTAACCCAAACAAATAAATAAATATTTTAAAATTTTTTTTTAAAAATTTAAACTAAAATTATTTTGAAAATTAATATTATTTAAACAATCCAACCTATACATCATTAAAATAAAATTTTAAAAAAAAATTTAAGTTAATATTACAAAACGACAGTTAATTTTTTTTGTTTATATTAATAAAATATTTATCAACACACTTCTTAAGAATAATATTAAAAAAATTTTTATTAATTTAAAAATTATAAAATAATTAAATTTTTTAATTTTTAAATACCAATTTTTAATTTTTGTTATTATTGTTGAAAATAAATTATTTGATGATATTACTAAATAAATTATATTCTTTTTTTTTATTAACAAATATTTTAAAATTATTATAATTAATATATTAAATATTTTTTATAATTTAATTTTAAGATATTTATAATTTAAAAAACATAATTTTTAAATTGATTAATAATAAGGAATTATTGAATTTTCTTAATATTTATATAAAAAAGTAATATATAAAATAAATTTTATATATTCAAAAAAATTATTTTATAAAAAAGAAATTTATTTTAATTTTATTTAATATATATTATCAAAAAAATCAAAAATCGAGTTAAAAATAAATTAAAATTTATGTAATATTATTTAATAAAAATTAAAAAATTTATACAAATTTTAAATTTTAATTTTTTTATTTAAATTACTTTTAATAATTATTTAATTTTTAAATTATTTAAAAAAAAAAAAAAATTTTGTATTAAAATTTAATTAATTTATTTATTATATTTTTTTTAAAAAAGAAATTTAATCTAAATTTTTATTTATATATATATATATATATATATATATTAAAAAAAAAATCATTATATTTTAAAAATATCTTAACAAAAATTTGAAAAATAAATATATTAAATTTTTTAATTTATTAATAAAATATTTTATTTTTTGTATGTTAAAAAAAAATAAAAAACTATATATATATATATTAATTATTAAAATCTTAATAATATCATTATTAAAAATATAAAACCATTATTTTTGATAAATAAATTTTTTAATTATTTTATAAATACCAAAATATTTTTTAAATTTAATATTGCTAATAAATATTATAATATTTAAATTAATTTTGAAAAAAAAATAAAAAACCACTTTTAAATATTATTATAAATTATTTAAATATATAATTATATTTTTTGGATTGATTAATACATTTATATTTTTTTAAACCTTCATAAATCATATTCTACAAAAACATATTAATATTATTTATATTATCTAAACAACATTTTAATATATAATAAAAATTTTGAAAAACATAAAAAATATGTTAATTTAATTTTTGCAATTTTATAAAAATACAACTTACAATATACAAAAAAAAAGTTTAAATTTATTATTACTAAATATAAATTGTCAAAAATTATAATTACATTTAATAAATTTAAAATAAATTTAAAAAAATTTTAAATTATTTAAAGTTAATTTATCCTTCAAAAAATCAAAAAAATATAATTATTTTTAAAACTTTGTAATTATTATCAACAATTTATTTAAAAATATAATTTTATATCAACTATATTAAATAAATTAATAAAAAAAATAAATTAACTTTAAAATAATATTTAAAAAAATTATTATTATTAATATTTTTAAAAAATTATTTATTTTGATTCTAATTTTTAAATTTTATAGTTTAAAACTACTAATTAAAATAAAAATAAATGTTTTAATTATTATTTTTAAAATATATTTTTTATAATTATATTTTGATAAAAGATAATATTTAATTATTTATATATTTTATAAATTTAATTTCATATGATTACAATATATTATTTATAATAAAAAATTTATAATTATTATAAAATTTATGATAAATAACATATTTATTTTTAAATAAAAAAAATTTTTCTTATTTTTTTAATTATAAAAATTTTATTTATTTTTTAATTATAAAAAAACTTAATTATTAATAAATTTACTAATAAAAATTTTTATATAAATATAATATAAAAATTATTTATTTTAAAAAAAATATATATTTTTGGTAATATTATCAATTAATAATTAAATTTGATAAAAAGAATAAAATTTGATAAAAATATTATTTTTAAATTATAAAAATAATATATTATTATTAATAAATCTTTTAATTTTATTGAATATATTATTAAAAATAATTTTAAAAAAAAATTTATAGAAAGTTATTAATATAGCATTATTTTATAATAAATATTAGAAAAATTTAAAAATCTTTTATAATCCTTTAAATTATAAAATATAATTATTTTATTTTATAATATTTTTTATATATTGTTAAAAAAATTTTGAAAAAAAATTTATTTTTTAAGATCATAATTTACTTATTTATAATTATTTAAAAATAAATTAAATTTAAAATCTCTTAACAAAAGCATATTATTAATTTAAAATAAAAAATATATTGAAAAATATATTAAAATTTGTGATATATATTATTAAAATAAATTTAATTAATATAAATTTTATAAAAATTTTTAATTACATAATATTTTATATATATTTTTGAAAGTTATTATTTATAATTTTATATAAAAAATATAATTTTTTTAAAATCTTCTTATTAATTTTATTTATAATAAAATATTAATTATAACTTATAAATTTTTAAAAATTATTATCTTTATTTCATAATATAAAAAATTTAAAATAAATAAATTTCAATATATTTATAATTAAAATTAATTTTTTTAAAATAAATATCAATAATTAATTATAAATTAAATTAAAATAAAATTTAATATTACTCGTGTATTACAGGTTATGATAATTTGCAGTTTATGATAAACAACTCCAACTTTGACTTATTTTTTTTAATGTCGAAATTTAGCGCCGCATTGGATTTTAAAATTATAAAAAAAATATTTAATTAATTATTATTTATAAAGTTTCCTAATAACATTTTTGCAAATCTATTATTATCTAGAAAAGGGTTGAAATTATTGTTGTTGTTAGTTTGATTATTAATTTGATTGGAAAATATATTTTATTTTTTTTTATTGTTAATAAAAATAGTATAAAGTATAGAATTTATAAATTTTTTTGATAAATGTTTATAATGTTTGGGTTGTTGTTTTTTTTGTATTATCATTTTTTGTTTTTGATTTTAATTTGTTTTTATATGTTGTATATTTGTGCTGGTTATTAAGTGACTTTTATTTTGTTTTGATATTAATTAATATTGATTGTTATGTTGTTGTATTTTTTTATAGGTTGTTTGTGATGTTTTGAACTATATCTTTAATAAATTATAGTGTATAATATTTCATTCTACCAATTTTATAAATATGTTTATAAAATAACATTATAATAAAAAGATATTACATATAATAAATTAATTTTTAACATCAATAATATTTTTCAAAATTCAAAATATTTATAATAATTTGATATTATCCAATTTTATTACTAAAAAAATTACCTCTTTACATTATCTAATAATAAAGCTAGGATTATATAAAAAATATCTAAATCAACACCATACAAATATAATATTATTTTTAATAAATATTTTATTATATATTTTTCTGAATACTAAATAAAATTAAAATTTCAATAAAAATACTTAATAATCCATACTATACAAAATTTCAGTAGTATAAATTAAATAATATTATTATAATAACCCAAAAAATCCAACATTTAATAACTAAAAAAAGTAAATATTATAAATAAATATACATAATAATTTAATATCATTAATATAGCAAAAATCTAAAAATTTAATAAAAATATATAATTCATAATTATTAAAAATTAACAATCAATTTTTAAATATATTGAACAATATTTTAATTTGTGAGTAAATTTTAAATTAACAAACTTATTTAATATTAAAAATATTATTTATTTACCCCTTTTTTATAACATTAAAAATAATTTTTTTATTATTTAAAATAATATATTAATTTTTTATATAATAAATACTTTTAAAAATAATTATTAATAATATTATTTTAATATTATTAATATTTATATAATTAATAATAATAACATTTTTTTTATTACCATTTTAAATTAATCAAATATATATTCTACAATATGTAATATTCTAATAATATTAATTTTAATTTATTATAATATTTTTTTTATTAAAATTTTATATATTATTTTATTTTATAACTTTATTTTAAATAATAATTTAAAACTATAAAATATTAATATAAAAATCTAAATAATATTATCTATAAATATTAACTTATACAATTAAAATATAATTTAATAAATTTTATTAAAATTATTATAATACATTTTTTATTTATATAACTTAAAATTTTATATTTTATTTAATTAATAAATTTATTTTAAAATCAAAATATTTACAATTAATAAAAATTAAAAATATTAAAATAAATTATTCAACATAATTCAAATACCTTATTTACAATAAAAACCAAACAAAAAAAAAATCCCCAATCAAAATAACAAAATATCCATTCTATAAATTTTTATTTTTATGAAATATTTAAATATTAATTAACCAAATAAGATTTTCAAATGTTAATATTTTTAAGACAACATCATAAACACTAATAATCAACACCACATTATTACACCACCTTTAAAATATTACAATTTTTAAAAATTATATAACAAAAAAAACTCAAAGTTTTTTTCATTCCAATATCAGTATCCATAATAACTATTTTAATAATAAAAATATTATCATTTTTATTCAATTTTAAAATTAAAAAGATTATTATAATAAAAAGGATTTTAAAAAATTAAACAAACCCCTTAAATAAACAATAATAACATCATTCAAAAATCATAATAATAAAAATTGATATTATATTTTTTTTATAATTTTAAAAATCCAGCACAGCACTGGATTTCGACATTTAAAAAAATAAGTCGAGGTTGGAGTTGTTTATCACGAGCTGCAAATTATCATAACCTGCAACACACGAGTATTTTTAAAATATATTTTTAAATAAATAAAATTTTTGAATATTTAATTTAAATATTAAAAATTTATTTTAAATATTTTATAAATTATATATAAATAAATTAATTATTTTTTTTTACTTTTTATTAAATTTATATATAATATTTTTTAATATTTTATAATAAAATTTATTTTTTATAAAGTTTTATGTGGATAAATATTAAAAACCTTTTTATTATTTTTTTAATTTAAAAGAATTATATTTAATATTAAAAAATATATAAAAAAAATAAAAAATTTTTATAATATTTTTAAAAAAATTTTTTAATTTTTATAAAAATAAATAATTTATTATTATAATTAAAAATACTTAAAAATTTTAATATTAAAAATATATATATATATATATATATATTTATTTATATAAAATTTAAAAATTAAGTATTTTAAAAAAATTAATTTTTAAAAATATAATTCTTATATAATTAAATAATAATTAAAAAAATATTAATATAAATTAAACATATTTAAATTTTTAAAAATATATTAAATATTTTATATTTCTTTTTTAAAACTTATTCTATTTAGATTATAAAAAAACCTAAATAATATAAAAATTAAATATAATAATAATATTAAATATAATATTAAAAATTTTTTTAAAAAATTTAATAAAAATAATAAATATTTTGTTTAATGATTTTTATTTTATAGTTTAAAAAATAATTTTTAATAATTAAAAAAAAATAGTTTTTTAAAATTTATTTGATTTTATTTAAAATAATTTGGGATGTTTACTTAGTAAGATATTACAAAATTAAAAAAAAAATATAGATAATTTAAAAAAAAAGATTAATTTAAATATATTTTTTATTTTATATAAAAATTAATATATTTAATTATAATTTTTTTATAAATATATTTTATTAGATATTATTTATATTATTTATTTAATAATTTTTTTTTTAATTTTTATTTATAAAATATTGGTTTTAATATTGCTTGTTAAATAGGAATTAGTAAAAGATAATGTTTTAATATTTTAATAATATTTTTTAATTTAAAAATAAGCTAAATTAAAAATTTAATAAAAAAAATAAAAAATTTTACTAAAATATATTATTTTAATTTAAAAAAATTATAAATATAAAAAAAAAAAAAATTAAACTATTTTTTTATAATCATCTTTTATAAAATTATTTAATAAAAAGATTTTTTAATTTTAAAAGAAATTTATAAAAATATTAAATTAATTTTTTAAATTAATAAAATAATATAATAATTTTATAACCATTTGAATAACACTCTCTAAAACTACTTTTTTATTATCCACTTAATTAAAATTTAAATCTTATACATTACCTTTTAAATAATTTAATTATTTTTAAATATTTTAATTTTTAATTTTTTTTTTTTTAATTAGATTTTTTTATTATTATTATTATTATTTTATAAATAAAATTTTTGTAATATTTATTAATAATTATATATATATTTTTTTTAATAATAATTTATTTTTTTAATTATTTTTTAAAAATTTTTTAAAAATTTTAATAAATTTTTTTAAATAATAATTAATTTTAATTAATACATTTTTATTTTTTTTTAATTTTTAATAATTTTTTTTAAATTTTATTAAATTTTATAAAAATGTTACACCTGTCCCAGGTTTCCTTGGCAGGATTCCCAAAACAACTCTAGCACTCTGCTATATTTCTCAATTTTAATTATTCAGAGCTCTTAATTAGAAATATAAGTATTTAATAAAATAATTAAAATTATTAAATAAAAAATATAACATAATAAAATAGTTAAAAAAATTATAATACTATTTAATTAAATATATAACTAAGTTAATAAGTTAATTAATAAAATTTTAAAAAAATCTAAAAACAATTATTATTCAAAAATCTTTATATATATAATAATATTTTATAAAAAATATCTATAAATAATAAATATATTTTTAATAATTAATATATATAGGTCACTTATTAAAATTATAATTTGCATATTTATATAAAAATTTAATAATAAATATTATATAATAAATAAAATTCCAAAATTTTCATATATTATAATAAATTAATATATTATTTAATTAATATATTTATATAAATATAAAAATAAAAACATAATTTTAAAAAAATAAAAAATATTTTATTATAAGATAAATAGTAATTGTAAAATAAAAAAAATTTAAAATAAAAAATATATTTATTATGTTAAAATATATTTTTTAATCTGATTCAGTTAATATAATAAAGTTATAATACTATTTTTTTTTTTATAAAAAAATTTTTGTTATATAAAATTCTTATATAAAATTTTCTTATATAAAATAAATAAATTTATATAGAATATAGATTATGTAAAAAATTTTATATTAAAAATATTTTTATATATAAAAATTTTTTTAAACAAAATTTTTTATAAAAATTTTTTAAAATATAGAATAGAATAAATATAAAAATATATTAATAGAAAAAAAATTAAATATAAAAAAAGTTATATATAAAAATATAAAATTATATAAACAAATATAAATATAAAATATTAGAATTATTTTTAAAAGTCAAATAAAAATTTAAAACTTTAAACATTCTTTAAATAATATATTTAATATATATTATTATTATAAATCAAAAGAGAATTCAAAAATGTTAAAAAAGAAAATTAATAATACAAACAACATATCATAAAAAAAAAATATAAAAATTTAATAAATTTAATATTAAAATAAAAATAATATATAATTATTATTAAAAAAATAATTATTTTTATATTATAATAAAAAGATTCTA
This sequence comes from Arthrobotrys conoides, assembly GCA_036971725.1. Lineage (NCBI taxonomy): Eukaryota > Fungi > Ascomycota > Orbiliomycetes > Orbiliales > Orbiliaceae > Arthrobotrys > Arthrobotrys conoides. The sequence goes on along the minus strand of JAVHJM010000017.1, from coordinate 83,680 downwards.
AAAATATTTGATTTGTTTTAAAATAAGAAGAATAAATTATAATGTAATTTCTTATAAATATATTTTTATATTTTTTTATAAAAATTATTTCAAAATTAACCTTCCAATAGTATCAAGAATTTTTAAAGTAAGGAATTACAAACATCAGCAACTTATAAAACTTTTTATGAAATTCAACAAAACTTAAAAAAAAATTATTAAAAATCAAAAAGAAATAAAAATTCAACAATTAAAATTAGTTATTATTTAAAAAAATTTATTAAAATTTTTAAAAAATTTTTAAAAAATGGCTAAAAAAATAGATTATTATTAAAAAAAAAATGTATATAATTATTAATAAATATTATAAAAATTTTGTTTATGAAAAAGTAATAATAATAGAAAAAAATTTAATTAAAAAAGAAAAAATCAAGGATTAAAATATTTAAAAATAAGATATAAAATCTAAATCGTAAATAAATAGATGATAAAAAAACAATTCCAAAAAATATTATCCAAACAACTATGAAACCATTGCATTATTTTGTTGGTTTGGAAAATTAACTTAATATTTTTATAAATTTTTTTTAAAATCAAAAATCTTTTTCATTAAATAATTTCATAAAAAATATTTATAAAAAAATAATTTGATTTTTTTTTTATATTTATAATTTTTTTAAATCAAAACAATATATTATTATTATTATTATTATTTATCATACACGCATGCAACCTTTCGGTTATGGCGGAATGAAGGAAAAGAAATTAAAATACATGATTTTCGCATTTTATAAAATGAATACTATATTAAAATTGTTTTTTATTTTTATTATTTTTATTATTATTTTTTATTTTTATTTTTAAAGCTCCTTCTAGCCCTTTTATCTCTTTTTTTTTTTTTTTATTAAAAGAATAATGTTGTATATCTATTATTCTTACCCATCCATTTTAATATAATATTAAAATGATATATCTCATCTCTAGAACCTTTCCATTATTAAACTTTCAGATTTTCTTATTTGGTAAAATAATTATTTTTAGAATTTTTATTACATTTTCTTTTTACAATATTTATTTTATTTAAGAACTTTTTTAAAAAAATCATACCTTCATTATTAAATAATAAAAAGTAATAATTTAATTACTTATTAACTTTTTTGAGTTTCTTTTTTAATACCTTTTTTTCTTTATTATAGAGTTTACACTCTATAATTAAGTGTTTTGGTGTTTGAGGTTTATTCCTGCATGTACAATTTTTATTTAAAATTCCAGAGTTTGGAATATTATATAAATAACTGTTAAAAATCGACCTTCGGAACAAACAACCCCCCTATAACTTTTGAACAAAATACCCAAAACTAAATAAAATTATATCAATTAAAAAAACAAAAAAAACTATACAAAAATATTATAAAAATAAAAATAATACAAAAACCAATATAAAACAATCACAACAAAAAAAAATATACAAAAATTAGAATTATCTACCATACAAAAAAAAAAAAGTTTTTTGCTTAATTTAAACTATACTTTTTTAAAATTAGTTTTAAAATAAAAAATATATTAATAAGTTTATCTTTAAACAAATTAGTTTTAACAACACAGGAATATATACCTATATATCACAAAAAAAAATTTAGAAAAAATATATTAATAAATTCCAATAATAGCAAAAAAGAAATAAATAAAGAAGATTTATTTTTGAAAATTAAAAGATTAAATGATTTTTTAAAAGAAAAAATACAAAAAGTAGAAGATTTAAAACAAAAAATAAAAGAAATAAAGAAAAATAATATAAAAAAAATATACACCCAAATTGTTTAGAAAATAATAAAAATAATAAAACAAGAAATAATTTAAAAATTTTAAAAAATATAAAAAATATATAAAATATAAAATTTATAAAATATAAAAATATTAATTAATTAACAAAGATTAATAATTTCAAGAAATATTATTAAATTATTTATTCAAAAACTAAATATTTTCAAAAAAAAAAATAAATAAAATTTTTGAAAAAAATCAAACAATTTAAAATTAATTATTTTTAAAATTTTTTTAAATTTAAACAAAAATTTAATTTTAATTATCCATAAAAACACCAAAAAAGAAAATATTTTGAAATATAAAAAAAAAATCTGCCAAAAACTTATCAAAATAAATAAACATATACAAAAACTTTTTAAAATAAAAAATTAAAACTTCTTAATAATACATAAAATTTCTAAAAATCAAAAAATAAAAAATATCAAAAAAAAAATAAAAACAAACAATACAATCACTTTAATTAAAAATTTAAAATAATTAATAAAAAAAAAAAAATTAAAAAAAAAAAATTCTCTTCTATAATTATTACTACAAAAACAAAAATAAAAATAATAAAAATTTAAAACAAAAAATATATTTTTTTAAAAAATAAAAAATTCAAAACAAAAAAATATATAAAATTTTTTAAGAACAATAAATATATAAATTATCAAAAAACAAAACATTATACATTAAATTATAAAAATAATTTTATTTGTAAAATTTATATTAAAAAACATAAAATAATTAATCATTTATATAATATATATTAAAAAAATAAAAAATTCTATAAACATATAAAATATAAATATATTAATTATAATAAAAAATATAAAACAAAAAATTTTTTATACCCTAAAAATAAAAAATAAAATATTATTATAAATAAATAATAATATTTGAAAAATAATACAACATAATTATAAAAAATCTACAAATATAATACAATCAATTTTAAATTTTATATTAAATTACAACAACACAAATTTAATTTTTTATAAAAACCTTAGTTCTCAAAAAAAAATATTATAATTTTATACACAAAATTTCAACCAATCTTTTCAAATTTAAAAAATAAAAAAAATAAAAATAAAATAATTACTTTTATAAAAAAAAATTTATTTTATAAAATTATAAATCAAAAAAATTTAATTAAAAATAAAAACCACTAAGTTATTAATTTTAAATCAAACAAATTTAAAAAAATCAAATTTATTAATATTTACAATGAAAAATAAAAAAATAATAATAAAAAATATATAATAAACCAATTTTTTAATAAAATTAAAAATTATTATATTAAAAAAACATTATTAATTAAAGATTTTAATATTTATTATTCACTATAAAATTTTAAAATTAAATTTAATTTAAAAATAAAAAAAATAATAAAATTAATTAAAAATAAAAATTTATAATTAATAAATAAATTTAATATACTAATTTATTATAATATTAAAAAAAATAATAAATTTAAATCTTTAATTATTAATTTATTTTTTGTATTTATTAATTTAAAAAAATTAATTATAAATTAAAAAATAAATAAAAAAATTAATATAAAATTAAATTATAAAATAATTTTAATTAAAATAAAACTAAAAAAAAATAATTTGATAAATAATTTTTTATTATTATTATTATTTATCATACATGTATGCAAACTATAAGCTTATAGCAGACAAAAACCCATTATATAATAATCAATATATACAAACCGCATCCCCATTACATAAATATATAATTAAATTAGAGAAAAAGTCTTATAAACAATTCTTCTTTTAATATTTAAAATTTCTAAACTATAACATTTTCATACAAATTCTAGTACTTCTCTTATTGTAAGATATCTATTATTAAAATACCTCTTATTAATTTTACTCTAGTGTTCTTTTCAATAAGTAATATACACTCTCTTTTTTACAAAACAACTACACACATTATTTAATAATACTATTATTATTATAATATACCCACATACATCTTTTTACAAAAACTACTTTTTTTTTTATGTATTTATATGCCTCCCATAAAATAACCCTACTATTATTAGGATAATATAAACATACCTAACTTTTTACTAAAATCTCAACAGATTTAATAATTCTCAAAAACAACAAACTTATCAAACTTAAAAATCAAAAACCTTTATTTAAACTATATTAAATAATACTTAACTAATATATTAATATAAACAACATTAATTTATCTTAATTCTATATAACAAAACTCACAAAATCTTTTTATTTTTATAAAAATAATAAGATTCGAACTTATAACATTTAACAAAAACTAAGAAAACAAAAAAACCCTACTTTTTTTTAAACAACCCCATAATAACAACCACACCACTACACCACACCTCCTAATTTTTTATTAATTAATAAATTTAATTAAAATAAAATTAATTAAAAAAAATTTTAAAAAAAAATTATTAAATCTAAATAAAAGTCTAAATAAAAATAATTTATAATAAAACTTTTTATTTTTATTTAATAAAAAAAAAAAATTTTAAAAATAATTTAAAACTTATAATATTTTTTTTTTTAAAAAAATTTAATTTTAGTAATAAAAAATTTTAATTTTAGTAATAAAAAAATTTATATTAATTTTAAAAATAATATTAAAATTAAAAATTTAGTAAAATAATAAAATAAATAAAATAAGAAAAAAGATGTTGTAATAAAAAAAGATATGGAAATTAAATAAAATTTAATAAAATTAAAAATTATTTAAAATAAAAAAAAAAAAATATTTTAAAAAAATTAAATTTTTTAAGGAGAAATTTTAAATTAATTTTTTAGAAAATATTAAAAACAAAAAACTATTTTTTATATTTAATTTTTTTAAATTTAAAAAAATTTAAAAAATACTAAATTTCATTTATAAAAATAAAAATGTTTTTAATTTTGAAGATAAGATAAAAATATTAAAAAAAGTATTATTTTTAAAATTATTAAAATATAAAAAAATAAATTTATTTTTATTAATAAAAATAATAATTAATAAAAAATTAATTAAATAGAAAAAAATAAAAAATAATAAAATCAAAAAAACTATCTTTTTATTTAATTTTAAAAAAATACTAAGATTAAATAAAATTAATTTTTTATATTTCAAAAAATTTTATGAAATTATATTGAAAAGATTTAATAAATTATTTAAATAATTATTAAATAATAGTTACTATTTAATTAGTTTTAAGAAAGTAATTAAAACAATTTTATTTAAATTAAATAAATTGGATTATAATATTTTAAAAACTTACAAAATCATTAACCTACTAAATTGTTTAGGAAAAATATTTAAAAAAATAATAATAAAAAAAATAACTTTTTTATTAAAAATTAATAAAATTTTAAACCCAGAACAAATTAAAAACAAAAAATAGAAATCTACAATTAATACAATTTTATTCCTAATTCATAATATAAAAATAATTACTTCAAAAAAATTAAAAATTTTTATTTTATTTTTAAATGTTAAAAAAATTTTTAATAATATTTTAAAAAAAAAATTAATTAATACATTAAAAAATATAAATTTTTTTAAACAATTAATTTAAGAAATAAATAATTTTATATCTAAAAAATTAATTAAACTAGCTTTTAATAAACAAATAAAAAAAATTAAAATCTATAAAAATTAAAATATTATAAAATTTTTTAATATTTTTAATTTTTTTTTTATTATATTTAACATCACTATTTAATTTATTAAAAAAAAAAATATTATTTATTATTAAACCATCTTATATAAATAATTTAACATTAATTACAACCAATAAAAAAATAAAAACAAATATAAAAAAATTAAAAAAAACTACAAAAATAATCTTTAATTAAACTATAAATAATATAATAACTTTTAATAATATAAAATCAAAATTAATTTATTTTAAAACAAATTTAAAAAAAGAAAATAAATTTAAAAAATTAAATATTAAATTATTAAATAATATAATAATAAAACTTATTAACAATTTAAAATAATTAAATATATATTTTAATATAAAACTAAATTTTAAAAATTATATTAAAATTAAAATTAATACAACAAATAAAATTTTAAATTTTATTAAAATACTAATAAATTTAAAAAAAAAATTTAAAATTAAAATTTTAATATAACTATATAAAAACTATATTTATTCTATTTCAAATTATAAAATTAAAATCTAATAAAAAAATCAAAAATAATAAAAATTTTTAAAAAAAACTTAAATTAATTTAAAATAAAATATTAAAAAAAATAACAAAAAATTTTAAAACAATTTTAATAAATATTTTAAAAATTAAAATTTTTATTTTATTATTAAAAATTAAATTAAATAAAATATAAAAAGATATACCCTAAAATTTTTTTTTTTAATAAAAATTATTTTATAAAAAAAAGATTTTTAAAATTATTTTTATTTAAATTTATTTTAAAAAAAGAAAAAATAAATTTAAAATTTTATTTAAAATAAAATAAAAATAAAAAAGAAAAAAATAAAAAAGAATATATTTTTATACTAAATAAAATATTATCAAAAATTAATTTTTTAATAAATTTATACACAAAAATTAAAAAAATAAATATAAAATTTAATTTATTTTAAATTAAAAATAAAATTAATTTCTTTATAAATAATATATTTAAGAATTTAAAAGTAAAAAATTATAAAAATAAAAAAAAAATTAAATTAAATTTTAAAAAAAACTTATTTATTTATATAAATAATTTTATACTAAAAATAAAAAATAAAAATAAAAATAATAAAAAAAAAAAATTCTTAAAAACAGAAATATATAAAAAAATAAATAATAAATTTATTTTTAAAATTTATTTCAATTTAAGAAAAAATATAAAAGTATATAATATAAAATTAATTATTTTAAAAATAAAATTTAAAAATTTTTTAAAAATAATTAATAAAAATAAAAAAATAAAAAATATTTATTTTTTTACTAATAACCAAACCACAATAAAAAAATTACAAAATCTAAGTATAGAATTTAATTAAAAAATAATTTTAAAAATTTAAAATATTATAAATAAACTTAATTTTAAAAATATTAATATATTTATAAAATAAATTTTAAATTATTTTAAAATTATTAAAAACAAAAAAATAAATTATTTAATCAAAAAAATTACAAAAATAAAAATAAAAAGTTTATTTAAATTTTTTATTTATTTAAAATAAAAAATAAAAAATAAAAAATTTAATAAAATAAAAAAAAAAATATATAAAATAACAAAATAAACTAAATTATATTAATAAACTAAAATTAAAAAAAAATAAAATATTTATTAAATTCAGTAATAATTTTATTTTTTTTTTTAATTTAGTTGAGGATTGGGTATGGGTATTTTAATAGTTATTTATATAATATTCTAAATTTTGGAATTTTAAATAAAAATTATATATGTAAAAATAAATTTTAAATATTAAAATATTTAATTATAAAATATAAACTTTATAATAAAAAAAGAAAAATATTAAAAAAGAAATTTAAAAAAATTAATAAATAATTAAATTATTATTTTTTATTATTTAATAATAAAAATATAATCTTTTTAAAAAAATTCTTAAATAAAATAAATATTATAAAAAGAAAATGTAATAAAAATTTTAAAAATAATTATTTTATAAGATAAAAAAATTTAAAAATTTAATAATAAAAAGGTTTTAGAAATAAAATATATTATTTTAATATTATATTAAAATAGATAAATAAGAATAATAGATATATGATATTATTCTTTTAATAAAAAAAAAAAAAAGAGACAAAAGGGCTAAAAAAAGCTTTAAAAATAAAAATAAAAAATAATAATAAAAATAATAAAAATAAGAAACAATTTTAATATAGTGTTTATTTTATAAGATGCGAGAAACATGTATTTTAATTTCTTTTCCTTCATTCCGCTATAACCGAAAGGTTGCATGCGTGTATGATAAATAATAATAATAATAATACTAAATAACTGTTAAAGTACCCATACCCAGTCCTTAACTGAATTAAAAAAAAAATAAAATTGTTACTAAATTTAATCAATATCTTATTTCTTTTCAATTTTGGTCTATTAATATAATTTAACCTGTTTTTTTGTTTTATATATTTTTTTTTCTATTTTATTAAGTTTTTTTTTTTTATTTTTTACTTTAAATAAGCAAAGGATTTGAACAAACTTTTTATTTTTATTTTTACAGCTTCCTTAACCAAGTAATTTGTTTTTTTATTTTTAACAATTTTAGAGTAACCTAAAACCCATTTTATAAATATATTAATATTTTTAAAATTAAATTTATTTGTAATATTCTAAATTTCTAAAGTTATTTCTTAACCAAGTCCTATATTTAGATTTTGTAATTTTTTTATTGCAACCTAATTATCAATAAAAAAATAAATATTTTCCATTTTTTTATTTTTATTAATTATTTTTAAGAATTTTTTGAATTTTATTTTTAAAGTAATTAATTTTATATTATATATTTTTATACTTTTTTTTAAATTGGAATAAATTTTAAAAATCGATTTGTTATTTATTTTTTTATATATTTTTGCTTTTAAGAATTTTTTTTTTTATTATTTTTATTTTTATTTTTTATTTTTAGTATAGAATTGTTTGTATAAATAAATAAATTTTCCTTAAAATTTAATTTAACTTTTTTTTTTATTTTTATAATTCATTATTTTTAAATTTTTAAATATATTATTTATAAAAAAATTAATTTTATTTTTAATCCAAAATAAATTGAATTTTATATCTATTTTTTCAATTTTTATATATAAGTTTATTAAGAAATTAATTTTTGATAATATTTTATCCAATATAGAAGTATATTTTTTTTTATCCCCTTCTTTTTTATTTTTATTTTATTTTAAATAAAATCTTAAATCTATTTCTTTTTTTTTTAAAATAAATTTAGGTAGAAATAACTCTAAAAATTTTTTTTTATAAAATAATTTTTATTAAAAAAAAGAAATCTTAGGGCATATTTTTTTTATATCCCATTTAATTTAATTTCTAGTGGTAAAATAAAAACTTTAACTTCTAAAATATTTATTAGAATTATTTTAAAACCTCCTATTATTTTTTTTAATATTTTATTTTAAATTAATTTAAATTTTTTTAAAACCTTTTATTATTTTTGATTTTTCTACTAGATTTTAGTCTTATAATTTAAAATAAAACAAACATAGTTTTTATACAATTATATTAAAATTTTAATTTTAAATTTTTTTTTTAAATTTGTTAATATTTTAATAAAATTTAAAATTTTATTTGTTGCATTAGTTTTAATTTTAATATAGTTTTTAAAATTTAGTTTTATATTAAAATATATATTTAATTATTTTAAATTATTAATAAATTTTATTATTATACCATTTAACAATTTAATATTTAATTTTTTTAATTTTTTTTTTTTTTAAATTTGTTTTAAAATAAATTAATTTTGATTTTATATTATTAAAAATTATTGTATTATTTATAATTTAATTAAAAACTATTTTTACAATCTTTTTTAATTTTTTTATATTTATTTTTATTTTTTTATTAATTATAATTAATGTTAAATTATTTATATAAGATAATTTAATAATAGATAATATTTTTTTTTTTAATAAATTAAATAATAATATTAAATATAATAAAAAAGAATTGAAAATATTAAGAAACCTTATAATATTCCAATTTTTATAAATTTTAATTTTTTTATTTATCCATCAAAAACCAATTTAATTAATTTTTTAAATATAAAATTATTTATTTATTAAATTAATTATTTAGGAAAATTTATATTTTTTAATATATTAATCAATTTTTTTTTTGAAATATTATTAAAAATTTTTTAATATTTAAAAATAAAATAAAAATTTTTAATTTTTTTAAAATAATTATTTTTATATCATAAATTAAAAATAAAACTATATTAATTATAAATTTTTATTTTTTATTTTTAATTTGTTTTAAATTTAAAATTTTATTAGTTTTTAATAAAAAGGTTATTTTTTTTGTTATTATTTTTTTAATATTTTTCCTAAAGAATTTAATAAACTAATAATTTTGTAAATTTTTAAAATATTATAATCCAATTTATTTAATTTAAATAAAATTACTTTAATTACTTCCCTATAACTAATTAAATAATAATTATTGTTTAATAATTATTTAAATAATTTTTTAAATTTTTTTAGTATAATTTTATAAACCCTTTTTAAACATAAAAACTTAATTCCATCTAATTTTAATACTTTTTTAGAATTAAATAAAAAAATAACTTTTTTAATTTTATTATTTTTTATTTTTGTCCATTCAATTAATTTTTTATTAATTATTATTTTCACTAATAAAAATAAATTTGTTTTTTTATATTTTAACAATTTTAGAAATAATGTTTTTTTTAATATTTTTATTTTATTTTTAAAATTAAAAACATTTTTGTTTTTATAAATTAAATTTAACATTTTTTAAATTTAGAAAAATTTAGAAAAATTAAACACAAAAAATATTTTTTTGTTTTTAATATTTTTTAAAAAATTAATTTAAGATTTTTTTTATTTTAAATAATTCCCAATTTTGTTAAATTCTATTTAATTTCCATATCCTTTTTTGTTATAATATTTTTTTTTTTTGTTTTATTTATTTTATTATTTTATTAGATTTTTAATTTTAATATTATTTTTAAAATTGGTGTAGATTTTTTTATTACTATAATTAAATTTTTTTGAAAAAAAAATATTACAAATTTTAAATTATTTTTAACATTTTTTTTTTTTATTAAATAAAAATAAAAGGTTTTATTATAGATTATTTTTATTTAGATTTTTATTTAGATTTAATAATTTTTTTTTAAAATTTTTTTAATTAGTTTTATTTTAATTAAATTTATTAATTAATAAAAAATTATTTATTAAATTATTTTTTTTTAATTTTATTTTAATTAAAATTATTTTATGATTTGATTTTGTATTAATTTTTTTATTTATTTTCTAATTTATAATTAATTCTTTTAAATTGATAAATATAAAAAATAAATTAATGATTAAAAATTTAGATTTATTATTTTTTTTGATATTGTAATAAGTTGGTATGTTAGGTTTATTTATTAATTATAAATTTTATTTTTAATTAATTTTATTATTTTTCTTATTTTTAAATTAAATTTAATTTTAGGGTTTTATAGTGAATGGTGAGTATTAAAGTTTTTAATTAATAATATTTTTTTGGTGTAGTAGTTTTTAATTTTATTAAAGAATTGGTTTACTATATATTTTTTATTATTATTTTTTTGTTTTCTATTGTAGATATTAATAAATTTGATTTTTTTAAATTTATTTAATTTAAAATTAATAATTTAATAATTTTTATTTTTAATTAAATTTTTTTGATTTGTAATTTTATAAAATAAATTTTTTTTTATAAAAATAATTATTTTATTTTAATTTTTTTTATTTTTTGGGTTTAAAAAAATTGGTTGAAATTTTGTATATAAAATTATAATATTTTTTTTTAAAAACCAAAATTTTTATAAAAAAATTAAATTTGTATTATTATAATTTAATACAAAATTTAAAATTAGTTATATTATATTTATAAATTTTTTATAATTATATTATATTATTTTTAAAATATTATTATTTATTTATAATAATATTTTGTTTTTTGTTTTTAAAATATAAAGAATTTTTTATTTTATATTCTTTACTACAATTAATATATTTATATTTTATATATTTATAAAGTTTTTTATTTTTTTAGTATATATTATATAAATAATTAATTATTTTATATTTTTTAATATAAATTTTGCAAACAAAATCATTTTTATAATTTAATATATAATATTTTATTTTTTAACAATTTATATATTTATTATTTCCACAAAATTTTATATATTTTTTTATTTTAAATTTTTTATTTTTTAGAAAAATATATCTTTTATTTTAAATTTCTATTACCTCCATTTTTATTTTTATAATAATAATTATAAAAAAAAAAAATTTTTTTTTTAATTTTTTTTTTTTTATTAATTATTTTAGATTTTTAATTAAAGTAATTACATTATTTATTTCTATTTTTCTTTTTAATATCTTCCATTTTTTAATCTCTAAAAATTTTATATACTACTAAAAAATTCTAACTCTTTATTTTAAAAAGTCTTTATATATATTTATTTATTTTAATAAATTTTTAATAAATTTTTTTTTTGTATTTTAAAATATTTTTTTTTTAATATTTTTATAAGTAATTAAAATTAGATTTTTTTTTAGATTTAAAAAAATTCCAGAAATAATTAATTTTAAGTTATTTAATTTTTTTTAAAAAATTTTAAGTTATTTAATTTTTTTTAAAAAATTTTATTTATTTTTTTTTTAAAAATATTTAATTTTTGGGTAAATAATTCAATAATATTTTTTAAAATTATTAATTTTCATTAATTAATTAATATTTTTATATTTTATAAATTTTGTGTTTTATATATTTTTTATATTTTTTAAGATTTTTAGATTATTTCCTATTTTGTTGTTTTTATTATTTTTTAAATAATTTGGGTATATATTTTTTTTATATTATTTTTCTCTATTTCTTTTATTTCTTATTTTAGATTTTCTATTTTCTATATTTTTTTTTAAAAAAAAATATTTAATTTTTTAATTTTTAAAAATAAGTCTTTTTTATTTATTTTTTTTTTTGTTATTACTAGAATTTATTAATATATTCTTTTTAAATCTTTTTTTTTAATATACAAATACATATTCTTGTGTTACCAAAACCAATTCATCTAAAAACAAACTTGTTAATATATTTTTTATTTTAAAATTAATTTTAAAAAAATATAGTTTAAATTAAGCAAAAAACTTTTTTTTTTTATATAATAAACAATCACAATTTTTATATATCTTCTTTTATTATAATTGTTTTATATTAATTTCTATATTATCTTTATTTTTGTGATATTTTTATATAACTCTTCCCACTCTTTCAATTGATATAATTTTATTTGGTTTTAGGTACTTTGTTCAAAAGTTATGGGGGGGTTGTTTATTCCGAAGGTCGATTTAATATTAAGTTTTTTTTTCTTTTTATTAAAATATATTTTTTTATATTTTTAAATTAAATAAATGATTTTTAAATAATTTAAAATTAAGAATTTTTATGAATATATCAATTTTAAAATTATTTATATCTTAGTATTCTATTTAAAAAATTTTAATTTTAATTTTTAAATATAATTATATTTATTTAATTTAATAATATTTTATTTTTTAATAATTTTTAGGATTGGTATTAATTGTGATAATTAACTTATTATTTATTTGAATTATTAATATTGGTAACTCTAATCTTTTTATTACTAATTTTAAATTAATTAAAAAATTTTTAATTTATATTTTTTTTATTTTTAATTATATTTATAATTATTATTTTAATTTTTATATTAAATTTAATTATTATTAATTATAATTTATTTGTTTATAACATTGTTATTTTATATAACTTTTATATAAATCTTATAATCAACTTTTTTAGAATTTTTTTTAATTTAAATGTTTATCCCCAATCTATATTATTAATTTTATAAAAAAATTATAAATATTTTTTTTAAATATAATATTTTTTAAAAATTTTATATAATTTTTATATATTTTTATTAGGTAAATATATACTCATTTTAAAGTTTTTTAGTAATTTTTTTTTAAAGCAAAAATATATTATTCTAATTTATACATAATATAAATAAAATCGAATTTATATTCTACTACTATATACATTAAATTTTTTAATATATTTTAATAAAGTTAATATTTTAATTCAATTAAAACTAAATATTTTTTTTGTAATAATAATACTCTTAAATTTATTAAATTAATTAAATTTTAATTTCTAATATATTAAATCTTTTAAAAATAACCTTACAATATTTTTCTTAATTAATTCTTAAAATATTTTTAAATTTTATTTAAATTTTTTATTTTATACTTCTTTATTAAAACTTCTTTTATTTACTTAATTTTATTTCAACACACTAAAAAAATAAAAAAATTATTTATATAAACATCAGGAAAAAAATACATTTTGAGTTTTAGTGTGGGATGAACAAGATAGCAGAATGAAAACCTATTTTTCTGATAAAAGCTTTTTTATTCTAAGGAGGTTTGTATTATCCTAAAATAATTTGTACTATCTTAAAAAAAGATTTTTATTTTAAGAAGAGATTTTTATTTTAAAAATGGGTTTTTATTTTGTTTATCCTAAGAAACAACTTTTATTTTAAGGAATAATTTTTATTCTAAAAAATAATTTCTATTTTATGAAAAGGGGTTTATTAAACATATCTTTATTAAATCTCCATTAATTTTATACACAACTATTCAAGTTATCAACATGTTGATAAAAATATTACAATAATATTAAATTTAATATAATTAAATATTTTATAAAAATTATCAAATAATATATTTTATGATGCTAGAGATATATATAGAACTATAACATTATTAAATAAATAAAACATAAACATTATTTATTAAAGATATCAAATTTAGAATTAAAAAAAAGAAGAAAATTGATATTAAAATCTAACTAATTTTCATAGATATTTTTTAAATGTATATAGTTTATTTAGGGATTAATTATTGTTATAGTTTGTATTGCCACTATATTAACATTTTTTATTTTTAATAGATTGATATTTTTTTTGAATTTGTAGTATTAAAGTATTTTTTAAATCTAATATTTTTTAAATATCTTTTATTAGAAAATAAATGAAGTTTTGTTGTAGATTTTTAAGGGTTTTGAATAATTATAGTTTTTTTTTAATTGGATTTAATAGTAATGATAAAATGTTGTTGTGATAATCAGAACAACAACTTTCTTATTGTTTTAAAAATTGTATATATTAGTTTAGAAAAATTTCATATTAGTTTTATATTATTATTAATAGAGATACTATATTTAATTTTTGTATTTAAAGATTTTAATATTTTTTTTAAATTAATAATATTAGTTTTTAGTTTTTTTAAAGTTGCCTAGAGAATTATATTGACCCAAGAAATAATAATATCATTTGAATCAAAATATTATATCAAATTTTTAACCCAAAAACTGTTAATAGTATTACAATAATATTAAATTAACATTTAAAAAATAACTAAAAAATTGAATGGTAATGGTTTTTCTTCTTATATAAAATTAATATAAAATTAATAAAATGTTGAATATATCTAATTAATTTACAACCTAATATTTTAATTTTAAAAAAAATTTATTGTTTTTTAAAAGATATTTAATTTATTTTAATTAAACTTGTATAGTATATAGAAAGGTATATTTATGTTTAATAATTTTTTAAATAATGTCAATAAAATAATTCCAAAAATTTAAAAAATATTATTTAATTTATATTAAAACTGATTTTAAGATAGGAACTTAAATAAGACCATAAGAAATGAACACTTCTAAAGCTTTTAAATAATTTTATTATTCAGATATGGGTTTTTTATAATACAATACATATTAAGTTTTGTATAAATAAAATTAAAATATTCAATATATATTGATGGAATATTTGTTATTTTGATTTAATTTTTGTAAAAATAATTTATGATTGAGATAGCTTTTAATAGATTTATATAATTTAATTAAAAAATAGATTATGACAGTATAATACTAAAAACTTTAAATAATATTTAAGTAACTATTATCAATATTGAATTTATTTATATCAATATAATATAAATCTTTAAAAAAACAAAAAAATAAAATTAAATATTAATCTACTTAACTTTATTAATAATTACTATCTTTTTTTTTTTTATACTTAATATTTTTCAAATGTTGAAATTATAGATAATTTTATTAGACTTTCTAGTAATTTTACTAATTCTGTTAATTTTATAAAAACATTTATTTTAGTTCCTTTTAAATTTGTTAATATTACTAAAAGCTTTATATTTTTTTCTAACTAATTATTTAAAACAACTATAAAAAAAGTCAGATTTATATAAAAGATTAATAAATATTAAAAATTGGTTGTTATTTTATAAATTTTATTTAATAATAAAAACAGCTTATTATATTTTAAAAAACAATCAAATTAAATCTTCTTAAAATAAATCTATAAACTTCTTTATTTTTTCTATTAAACTTATATTAATATTTAACATTTCTATATAAGCTATTAATAATATTTTTGTTATTATAGGTTTTAGATTTTAATATACTATTTTTACTCTACTTTAAATTTATTTTTTAATAATTTTAACTTTTTTTGGCTAAAATTTTTGAAGTATTATAAAAATGTTAGAGGTTTGTTTGGATTTTATAAATATTACTATATAACTAATAAATGTATAGATTTGATTTTGATGTATTATAATTTTTTATAAATCAATTTATTTTATTTCAAAAAAAAAAAATAATAAAAAAAGAAATTAATTTTTAAATTGGATATATAATATATAATAAATAATATGTTTTTTTTTAAGAAATTGTTAAAAAATTAAACAAATTTTAATTAAATAATAATTTTTTTTTATTATTATTATTATTATTTATCATACACGCATGCAAGCTATAAGCTTATGATAGACAAAAACCCATTATATAATGATCAATACATATAAACCACATCCCCATTATATAAATATATAATTAAATTAAAAAAAAAATCTTATAAACAATTCTTCTTTTAATATTTGAAATTTTTAAATTATAGCATTTTTGTATAGGTTCTAGTATTTCTCTTATTATAAGATATTTGTTATTAAAATACCTCTTATTAGTTCCACTCTAGTATTTTTTTTAATGAGTGATATATATTTTCTTTTTTGTAGAATAATTATATACATTATTTAATAATATTGTTATTATTGTGATGTATTTATATACGTTTTTTTATAAAGACTACTTTTTTTTTATATATTTATATACCTCCCATAGAGTAGCTTTATTGTTATTAAGATGATGTAGGTATACCTAACTTTTTACTAAAATTTTAATAGATTTGATAGTTCTCAAAAACAATAAGTTTGTTAGACTTGAGAATTAAAAATTCTTATTCAAATTATATCAAATAATATTTAACTAATGTGTTAATGTGAACAACACTAATTTGTCTTAATTTTATGTAACAAAATTTATAAAATCTTTTTATTTTTGTGGAGGTGATAAGATTTGAATTTATAACGTTTAGTAGAAGCCGGGAAAACAAAAAAACCCTACTTTTTTTGAACGACCCCATGATGACAGCCACACCACTGCACCACACCTCCTTTTTTATTATTAATTTGTTATTGCAAGTTAAAAATTTTTTAAAAATATTAAATATAAAAATCTTTATTAATTGAATAAACAACAAGAATAGATTTTAAATTTTTTTTATAAAACTTATAAAAATTTAAAATAGATTTTATTGAAAATATATATAAAATACATTTTATAAAATTTAAAGTTAATTTAATTTTTTAATATAATATAATTAAATAAAATTATTAGTATTAAATTAATTATAATATATTAAAAATAATAAATTGATTTTATTAGTTTTATAAAAAATTATAATTAAATATACAACTTTTAAGTTTTAACAATAAATTAATCAAATTAAAATATCTACATTAGTATATAAATATATACTAAAAAGAATTATGTTAGTCTCTCCATTAATTAATATAAACATCACTATTGGTTTGTTTTTTAGTAAATTATATTTTATTATTTTATTTTTTGTAAATTTTTAAATTATTTTCAGTTTTTTACCAATTTGAAGAAAGTTCATAAAAAACAATTTTAGATTGACCAAAATTAGTTATTTAAATAAACTAATAAATTTGATAATATTTATTATATTATATCAAAAATTCGCAAACAGAATTGATAGATTTCCAACAATTAAAGTATTAATATTAGTATCTAATTTTATTAATTAGTTTAATATTAATCTCAGAAGATTATAAATAGTTTAAATATGTTTTTAGTTTGGTTTATAAAAACCTTATATTAATTACCAATTTTTAAAAAAAATTATAAGTTGATAGGTGATATGAATAAAACTTTAATAAATTTTACTAAATTCTTTCTATTCTGGTTTTATATTTACTAAAAGTTTTAGTTTTTTTTTTTAGTTTTTTTAAAAATCTTTTGATTTAGATAAAGTTGGTTAAGTATTTTAATTGCTTTATTAAGGTTTGTATTAGTATTATTGGTAATGGTATTTTTAATTAAAGTTTTAATTTTTAAAATTTTAGTTTTTTTTTTTAATTTTAATTTTTTATTAAAAATGGTTATTATTTTGTTGATGGTGCAAATTTTTCTTTTATAGGTTTGTATAATTATTTTATAGATATTGTTGTTATTTAAATTAATAATAAAAGAAAGAGAGTTATTAAATTCTTTTAAAATATAAACAAAATAAAAAAGAAAATAAATTTTTTTAAAAATTGTTGGTTAAACAATTCCAATATTAATTTTTGTTTTAATATAAATAAGTGGTGTTTAATTTTTAAAAATTTATTTAATATTCTTATGTAATGTTAGTTATACTAAATCAAAATTATTATTGGATATTGAAAATTAGGTTTGAATTTAATTAACCCTTTATGGTTAAAATAAAATTTTAAATTTAATTGT
This sequence comes from Arthrobotrys conoides, assembly GCA_036971725.1. Lineage (NCBI taxonomy): Eukaryota > Fungi > Ascomycota > Orbiliomycetes > Orbiliales > Orbiliaceae > Arthrobotrys > Arthrobotrys conoides. Next base: position 65,272 of record JAVHJM010000017.1, on the reverse strand, counting down.
ATGGGTTTTATTTTTATCTTTATCTATCATTTTAATTTATGATTTGAAATAGAAAAAAAAAAAATTAATTTTAAAATTTATATTAAAATCTAAATAATTTTAAAATCTTAATATAAAATCTAGATAATTTACAAATTACTTTTATAAAATTAATAAAAATATATATAAAACCAAAAAAAAAAATATATAAAATTAATAAAATAATTTTTAATATTTTAAAAAAATATTTTAGTTTATTATATATAAGTAAAAAATCTAATATTATTAATAAAATTTTTTTTAAATAAAAGCACTATCTTATTTATTATTTCAAAAATACCACTACAAACTACTAAAGCTATATATGGGAAATTAAAAAATAAAAACTTATCTTTTTTTTTAGATTTTAAAAAAAAATTATACAATGTTATAAAAACTCTTATATAACATTTTAATAATCAAAATAATTTTATATCATAAAATATCTTAATTTTATTATTATAATTTAAACTTTAATTTTTAATTAAAGCAAATATTAAATCATAAAACAAACATAACTACTAATTTATCTAACTTTTTTAAAATTATAACTTTTTATTTTAAATTTTTCAAAATCCCATACCAACCCAATAATCTTTTACAAATAAAATAAAAATTAAAAAAAATAATTATCTTGTATTATAGTATTACATTTATAAATCTATATAAAACTATAACCAGAATATACTTACTAAAATTTTAAACTTCATAATCTTACTATACTTACCCATTTATATTATATTAAATTAATAACATCATAACTTTAAATCTTAAAAAACCAACAAAAACTACTAATAACCTATTTAAATATTATATTTATTTTCAAATACTTTTCAAAAATCTAAAATAATACAAAACTTATTTTTAAACAAAATATTAATTATTCCTTTCTACACTATTAAAAAACAAAAGATAACAAATTATTATATTTTAAAAAATATTATTATTGGAATTAAATAGTATTGAAGAGATTTTTAATCAAATGGATATAATTTTAAAAATTTTTTTTGTATAAAATAATGAAATATTAGAAGATTTAAATATTTGATAATTTAATTAATTAAAAATTTTTATTTTTAGGTTATTTTTTTTAAATAAGAATGCAGGAGTTTTATTCAGTGTTTATTTGAATCCAGTAATTTAATAGATGAAAGATAATTTATGGTTTTTTTTTATTAGTTTATAGAGTTTTAAACTAGTAAAATAATTTATTAAAGAAGATATTTTTTAATTAGTAATTAATTGATATTTTAATTATAGGATAAATTTGAGTATTAAAGGTATTAATATTAAGTTATTCAAATTTGTTTATTATTTTTATTAAATAATTTAGGAAATGGATGAAAGTTTTAAAATAAATTTATTTAAAAAAATATATATTTAATTTTTAAATTAAAGGTTATTTAAAATTAAAATATTTTTATTAAAATTTTATAAAAATTATTATATATTTTTTATAATAATATGTATATGTATTAGAGATTTATTTTGTATTTAAAAAGGTTTATAATAAAATTAGTGAAAGATAATATATAGAATTATGGATAGTAGATTGGTGGTATAATTAATAAGAATTTTTATTATTTGATTATAATTTTATATTAGTTTTTTATACTTTTAATATAATTTATTTTATAAATTTTGTTAATAACAAAAAAACTTAATTAATTTATTTTTTGATTGGGAATATTAATTATAGATATTGAAATTAATTATTTAAGAATATTTAAATTTTATTTGTTTTATTATTAATTTTATTTAAAAAAAATTTGTTATAATTTTTAAAAAAATATTAAATTAATTTAAAAATATAAAATTTTATAAATTAAATTTTAAATTTTTTAAATAAGTATTTTATAAGTTTGTTGATAGGATATAAAAATAAATATAAATAAATTTGTTATTTTTGTTTATATAAGTAGTTAATAGATTATATAAAATATATTAATCTTTTTAATATTATTTTTAAAGTTTGTTTTATTTGTATTATATTAGTTATGGTTTTTTAGGATTTTGATTAAGTTTTAAAATATTTTGAATGGGATTATATTTCTTATATTAAATAGTTAGATGATAGTAATGAGATTGGAAAAATTTAATTATAGTTAAAAAAAGTAAATAATTTAATAAAAGTTTTTTTGGATTTGGGAGTTATTGTAATGGATTTGTATAAGTTAAATTTTTTATACTATATTTATTTAAGAATAGTGAAATATATTATAAAATAAATAATTAAATTATTAAAAAAATATAAAAAATTATAATTATTTAATGAGTGTTGGGTGTTTGTATTATTATATTTAGGATTTTAATTGTTTTGTAGAGGTTATATATAAGTTTTTTAATGATAAAAAAAAAAATAAGATTAGTTGTTAAAATTCTTGTTGTAATTTTAAAAAATATTTTAAAAAATTTATTGAGTTTTGAGAGATTTATATTCACCCAAATAATAAATTATATAAATATTTTTATAAATTTTAGTTTGTATATAATTTATTTTTTATATACTAAATAAATTTTTATAAATATATAAAATTGGTTATAAAATTTTTATAATATAAAAAATATTTTTAAAAAATTTTAAAAATTCTAAATGAAACTACTAGAAGTAATTACAAACTCAAAAAAAAATTATTAAATAATAAAATTTTAGATAAAAATGGTGAAGATTTCTTAAAAATTTTTAAAACTAATAAATTTTACTAAAAATATTTTTAATATTTATTAATTTTTATTTAAGACTTTTTAAAAACTAATTAAACCCAAAATTTAAAAGGTATTTTAATTTTATTAAGATATATTTAATAATTTATTTTATTAATTCTATTAAAAAATTTAAATAATTAAATATTTAATCAACAAAAATAAAAAAGGTGTTGTATATTAAATAATTTAAAAAAAAATAAATTCAATTTAATTATCAAAATATATATGTTTAAATAATAAAATATAAATATTAAAAATATTAATTTACAATATAATTTCTAAATTTTAAATAATTAATAAAAAAAAAAAAAAAGATTGATAGATTTAAACAAATATTTTTAAAATTATTATTAATTTAAAAACAATATAAATAATATTATTAAAATAAATTAAAATTCAATAATATATTTATTAATTTTTTATTTATTATATATATTAAATTAATTTTAATTAATCTTACAAAAATTTAATAAAGCTTTATAGTATATCATTTATTAAAATTTTTAATTTAAATTAGTTTAAAAAAATCCTAAAATTATTAATATAAAAAAAAATGGGTTATAATAAATTAAATTTAATATAAATATTTAATATTAAATTTTAATTAAATATTATATGTTTATTTCAAAACTTTATTAGTTTTTTAAATATTTTTTTAGTTAGATTTTTATTTTTTATTTTTAAAAAAATTTAAAATATAATTATTTAAAATTTTTATAATATTAATTAAAGATTTTTAATTTAAAAACATTTTTATTTAATATATTATTTGAATTATTAAAAATTAATAAAAAAAAAAATTTTAAAAAAATTTTATAATTTTTTAAAAATTTGATATAAGTTTATATAAAAATTTTAAAAGAAAAATAATAATTAAATTAAAATTATTACTTATATTTTATAATAAAATTAATAATAAATTTTTTTAATTAGTTTTTGTTATTGAGTTTAAATTATATGTAAATAAAATTATACAAAATTTATATAACTTTATTTAATTAAATAAATATTTTTTTGTTAATTATAAAAAAAAAAATTATTAATTTTATTGAAGTATTATTTTTATTTGGAATATTTTGGGGTTAATTTATTTTATTTTTTATAAAATTGGTTTATATTTCTTGAATATTTATATTAATTTTAATATTTAAAATAAGATTTATTCTTATAAAGATAAAAATATAAAATTAAATATTAATATTAATAATATTAATAAATCTAATATTAAAGAAGATTTTGGACTTTAATAAAAGATTTATATAGATTTGTATTAATTTTGTTGTGGTATTACATAAATTTAAAATAAAATATGATAGCATAAAATAGTACAGGATGGTATAGGATGGAAAAACTTCTATTAAATAAAAGGCCTTCCATCCTAAGATACTTAAAAAACTATATTTTTTTCCTGATTAATAATCAAAATAATTTTTTTTAAATTTTTTTCTTTAAATTAAAAAATTTTTAAATATAATAATTTTATTAAATTTTTTATTTTAAAAAAAATACTTACTTCAATCCATAAAAAAATTTTTTAAAAAATAATATTATAATTTTTTTATTTTTTAAAATATATTTTTTTAAAAATTATATATAAAATTATTTTTTTTTAAATAAAATTATATTAAAAAAAGTAATTTTAATATTTATTTAATATATATTTTATTTAAAAATTGTAATTAATATTAATAAAATTTTAATAATTTAAAAATTTATTATAAAAGTATATATTTTAATATAATTAAAATTAAATCTTTATTTATATTTTTTAATTATAAATTTTTTTTATAGATTAATTTTTTTTAATATTAGTTTTAATAATAAATATTTATTTATATTTTAATATTTTTTTTAATTTTTATTTAAGTATTATTTTTTTTTTAAAATTTTAATTTTTTTTTAATAATTTTTAATTATTTATTTTTATTTAATTAAGTTCAGGATTTAGTAATAGTTTTTAAAAATAATTTATTTTTTATAAATTTATAAAAAGTTATATAAATATAAAATTTTAATAAATTTAAATTAAAATTTAATAAAATTTTAATTATATTTGTTTTAAAAAAAACAATTTTTTTTTGGAATTTTTATAATTTTTTTAATTTAAATTTTATAATAATAGTTTTTATTTTTTTTTTTTTTTTATAAAATATATTATTAATTTAGATTTTTTTTTTTTTAAATAAATTTTTATTTTTCATTTTTTTTTTAAAAATAAAAATTTATTTAATTTAATCAATAATTATTATATAAAAAAATTTTTTTAATAATTTTCTCTAATATTCCTTTTAATAATATATCTTATTTAAATTATTTAAATAAATTTTTTTGAAATGTTTAAATAATTTTTAATAAAACTAAGAATTCATATAGTTAAATTTAAATTTTTCTAAAAAAAAAAAAATCATAATTTTTTTTTTTAATTAAATAAATAGATTTTATTATTATAATATTTTTAATATTAATTAATATTTTTAATATTAATTAATATTTTTTTTAAAATATTTTATATTTTATATTATTTTTTAGAATTAATATATCCAATAAAAAATTTTTTTTTATATTTTATAAACTAAAAACTTCTTTTTTTTTTTTTATTATACTTTTTTTAATATAAAAGTATATATTAATAATTTAAAAAGTTTAAATTTTAAAATATTAAATTTTTTATTATAAAATTTTTTATACAAAAATTTTTTTTAAATAATTATTTTTCTATCTTTACTTATTTTAATCTTTTAATTAAAGTTAAATTTATTATTAATAAATAATATAATTTTTATAATTTTATTTTAAAATTATTTAAGAAATTTAAATTTTAATAATATATAATTTATTAATTTTTATAAAATATAATAAATTTTTTTGATTATTTTATTTTATTTATAAGTATATACTATTAATGGTTTAAAATTTATACTTTGTTATTTATAAATATTTTGGATTTTTGAAAAAATAAATTTTAAAGTTTTGTTTATTTTAATTAAATAAATTTTATTTTTAATATTAAATTTATTTTTTATTAAAATTATAAATTATATCAAAATTTTTTTAAATATAAATTAACTTTTTAAAAATCTAATAAAAATTATATTTTAATTTAAATTATAATTGTTTTAGTTTTAATAAATTTATAATAACCTAATTTTTAATATTATAATAATAAAAGTTTTTTTTTTTAAAAAATTATAATTTATTATTAAGTTTTTTTTTTAAAAAAATTATAATTTATTATTAAGTTTTTTTTTTTAAAAAATTATAATTTATTATTAAGTTTTTTTTTAAAAATAATAAAATTTATTTTGGTTATTATAATTTAATTTTAAATTAAATTATTATAAAATTTATTTTTAATATTTTTAATAAAAAAAAAAAATTTTAATTTAATTTTTTTTATAAATTTATAGAATTTAATTTTTTTGTTATTTTTAATTGTTGTTGTTTTTGTATTTATATTCTTATATCTTATTTTATATTTTTCTAATTTAAAATTTACTAAAATTCTAATCTGATTTAATTATTTGATTAAGTAGAAATTTAGAATAATGTTTAAAATATATAAAATAAATTTTATATTAAAAAAATTATTTTTAAATTTAATTATTATATTTTTATACTTATATATTAAAATATAATAATTATTTTTTAATTTAATATATTAAAAACTTTTAAATTATTTATATAATTTAAATTAAAAATTCTCAATATTATAAATTATCTATTTTGTAATATTAAAGTTAATATATTATAAAATAAATGTTTAATTTTTAAATTTTAATATTATTACATTTATATAATGGATTATTAATAAATTATAAACTTTTAAAAATATTTAAAAAAAGTATTTATTTTTAAATTTCTATTTTGTTAAAATTAATTTTAAATAAAAAATTTAATATTTTTTTATTTAATATTTATTAATTTTATATTTTGTATATTATTTAAATTTATATATTTTTTTTTTTTTAAATTTCTCCTTTTTTTTTAATTTTATTATTTTTTTTTAATTTATTTTTATTACCTCCCAAGTAGTTCTTCTTCTAAAATTTCTTTTTTTAATTATACTTTTTTTTTCTTTTTTTTTTCCAAATATTTTTTTATTTTTATTTTATTTTTTATAAAAAAAATTTGTTATTAATTTATATTTTAAAATAAATTAAATTGATAATAATTTAATATTATAAATATTTTAAATAATAAAAAATATTTTTATAAACTATGTTTTAAAAATAGAATAAATTTAAAATTTTTTATTATTAATAAAATTGGTAATGAAAAATTTAATATAAAATCTAAAATTTTTATTTTAATAAATTAAAAAAATATTTTAAATAATACTTAATAATTCATTTTTATTAAATTTAATAGAGGTAGTAATAATTTATTTTTATTAAAAATTATTAATTTTTTCAAAATAATTTTATATAATTATATATACAAAATTTCTTTTTTTTTTTAAAAAATAAAATCCTTATCTTATTTTTTAAAATTAAAATAAAATTTTATATATTTAATTTAAACTTATTCTTCAAAATTTTCAAAATTTAAATTAAATTTTTATTTTACATATCTAATCTAAAATTAATATAAATAAATTAAATTAAATAATAAATACAAAAATTCAAAACTTAAATTTATTATTTCATCTTATTTAAAATCAAAACTTAAATTATCAATTCTAATAAGAAATATTTTAAAGCAAAATAAACCATTAAATCTTTTAATCTTAATTAAACAATTATTTATAAAATAAATTAATTTAAAATTAATCCTTCATTCACTATATTCCAATACCTAATTCATTTTACTTTTTCAGATTTTAATTAATTATTTAAAACTAATATTAATTTAATTAAATTTTTTTAAAAAATTTTAATTTTTTTTAAATTATTTATAATAATTTTTATAAAAAATATTATTATTTTAATTAAAATTATAATTATTCTAAATTTTTTAATAAATTTATTTTTATAAATTTATTTAATAAATAATAATATTTATTTTATATATTTAAAAACTATATAATATTACTTTTTTAAAAATAATAATTTTTTTTATTTTTAATAAATAATTAAAATTTTTAAAAAAAAAAAATTATTATTTTATAAATCTCTTAAAATTCTATATATTATAATATATAATTTAATTTTTATATAAAATTTTAATTATTATTATTATTATTATTTATCATACACGCATGCAACCTTTCAGTTATGGCGGAATGAAGGAAAAGAAATTAAAATACATGTTTTTCGCACCTCATTATTTTTATTATCTTTATTATTATTTTTTTATTTTTATTTTTAAAACTCCTTTTAGTCTTTTTATCTCTTTCTTTTTTTTTTATTAAAAGAATAATATTATATATCTATTATTTTTACTTATTTATTTTAATATAATATTAAAATAATATATTTTATTTTTAGAATTTTTCTATTATTAAACTTCTAAATTTCTCCATCCTATAAAATAATTATTTTTAGAATCTTTATTATATTTTCTTTTTATAATATTTATTTTATTTAAGAATTTTTTTAAAAAGATTATATTTTTATTATTAAATAATAGAAAATAATAATTTAATTATTTATTAATTTTTTTAAATTTTTTTTTTAATATTTTTTTTTTTTATTATAAAATTTATATTTTATAATTAAATATTTTAATATTTGAAATTTATTTTTATATATATAATTTTTATTTAAAATTTTAAAATTTAAAATATTATATAAATAATTATTAAAATATTTATATTTAATTCTTAACTAAATTAAAAAAAAAAAAATTGTTATTAAATTTAATAAATATTTTATTTCTTTTCAATTTTAATTTATTAATATAATTTAATTTATTTTTTTATTTTATATATTTTTCTTTTTATTTTATTAAATCTTTTTCTTTTATTTTTTATTTTAAATAAACAAAAGATTTAAACAAATTTTTTATTTTTATTTTTATAATTTTTTTAATTAAGTAATTTATTTTTTTATTTTTAATAATTTTAAAATAACCTAAAATTTATTTTATAAATATATTAATATTTCTAGAATTAAATTTATTTATAATATTTTAAATTTTTAAAATTATTTTTTGATTAAATCCTATATTTAGATTTTATAATTTTTTTATTACAATTTAGTTATTAATAAAAAAATAAATATTTTTTATTTCTTTATTTTTATTAATTATTTTTAAGGATTTTTTAAATTTTATTTTTAAAGTAATTAATTTTATATTATATATTTTTATACTTTTTTTTAAATTAAAATAAATTTCAAAAATAGATTTATTATTTATTTTTTTATATATTTTTATTTTTAAGAATTTTTGTTTTTTATTATTTTTATTTTTATTTTTTATTTTTAGTATAAAACTATTTATATAAATAAATAAGTTTTTTTTAAAATTTAATTTAACTTTTTTTTATTTTTATGGTTTTTTGTTTTTAAATTCTTGAATATATTATTTATAACGAAATTAATTTTATTTTTAATTTAAAATAAACTAAATTTTATATTTATTTCTTTAATTTTTGTATATAGGTTTATTAAGAAATTAATTTTTAATAATATTCTATTTAGTATAAAAGTATATTTTTTTTTGTTTTTTTTTTTTTATTTTTATTTTATTTTAAATAAAATCTTAGATTTGGTTTTTTTTTTTTAAAATAAATTTCAATAAAAATGATTTTAAAAATCTTTTTTTTATAAAATAATTTTTATTAAAAAAAAAAAATCTTAAAATATATTTTCTTTATATCTTATTTAATTTAATTTTTAATAATAAAATAGAAGTTTTAATTTTTAAAATATTTATTAAAATTATTTTAAAATTTTTTATTATTTTTTTTAATATTTTATTTTAAATTAATTTAAATTCCTTCAAAACCTTTTATTACTTTTGATTTTTTTATTAGATTTTAGCTTTATAATTTAAAATAAAATAAATATAGCTTTTATATAATTATATTAAAATTTTAATTTTAAATTTTTTTTTAAATTTACTAATATTTTAATAAAATTTAAAATTTTATTCATTACACTAGTTTTAATTTTAATATAATTTTTAAAATTTAGTTTTATATTAAAGTATATACCTAACCATCTTAAATTATTAATAAATTTTATTATTGTATTATTTAATAATTTAATATTTAATTTTCTAAATTTATTTTTTTTTTTTAGATTTATTTTAAAATAAATTAGTTTTAATTTTATATTATCAAAAATTACTACATTATCTATAACCCAATTAAAAATTATTTTTACAATCTTTTCTAATTCTTTTATATTTATTTTTATTTTTTTAATAAATTAAATAATAATATCAAATATAATAAAAAAAAAAATTAAAAATATTAAAAAATTTTATAATATTTTAATTTTTATAAATTTTAATTTTTTTATTTATCCATCAAAAACCAATTTAATTAATTTTTTAGATATAAAATTATTTATTTATTAAATTAATTGTTTAAAAAAATTTATATTTTTTAATATATTAATTAATTTTTCTTTTAAAACATTATTAAAAGTTTTTTTAATATTTAAAAATAAAATAAAAATTTTTAATTTTTTTAAAATAATTATTTTTATATTATAAATTAAAAATAAAGTTGTATTAATTATAAATTTTTATTTTTTATTTTTAATTTATTCTGAATTTAGAATTTTATTAGTTTTTGATAAAAAGGTTACTTTTTTTTGTTATTATTTTTTTTAATATTTTTCTTAAATAATTTAATAAATTAATAATTTTGTAAGTTTTTAAAATATTATAATCTAATTTATTTAATTTGGATAAAATTATTCTAATTGTTTTCCTGAAATTAATTGGATAATAATTATTATTTAATAATTATTTAAATAACTTATTAAATTTTTCCAATATAATTTCATAAGTTTTTTTTAAATATAAAAAATTAATTCCATTTAATCTTAATACTTTTTTAAAATTAAATAAAAAGATAATTTCTTTAATTTTATTATTTTTTATCTTTTTTTATTTAATTAATTTTTTGTTAATTATTATTTTTACTAGTAAAAATAGATTTGTTTTTTTATATTTTAGTAATTTTGGAAATAATATTTTTTTTAATATTTTTACTTTATTTTCAAAATTAAGAGTATTTTTGTTTTTATAAATTAAATTTAATATTTTTTAAATTTTTTTAAATTTAAAAAAATTAAATATAAGAAATATTTTTTTGTTTTTACTATTTTTTAAAAAATTAATCTAAGATTTTTCCTTAAAAAATCTAATTTTTTTAAAATGTTTATTTTTTTTTTATTTTAAATAGTTTCTAATTTTATTAGATTTTATTTAATTTTTATATTTTTTTTTGTTGTAATATTTTTTTTCTTATTTTATCTATTTTATTATTTTATTAGATTTTTGATTTTAATGTTATTTTTAAAATTGATATAAATCTTTTTACTACCAAAACTAAATTTTTTTGAAAAAAAAATATTACAAATTCCAAATTATTTTTAAAATTTTTTTTTTTTTTATTAAATAAAAATAAGAAGTTTTATCATAAATTATTTTTATTTAAACTTTTATTTAAATAAATTTAATAATTTTTTTTTAAAATTTTTTTAATTAGTTTTATTTTAATTAAATTTATTAATTAATAAAAAATTATTTATCAAATTATTTCCTTTTGATTTTATTTTAATTAAGATTATTTTATGATCTAACCTTATATTAATTTTTTTATTTATTTTTTAATTTATAATTAATTTTTTTAAATTAATAAATGTAAAAGATAAATTAATGATTGAGGATTTAGATTTATTATTTTTTTTAATATTATAATAAGTTAGTATGTTAGGTTTATTTATTAATTATAAATTTTTATTTTTAATTAATTTTATTATTTTTTTTGTTTTTAAATTAAATTTAATTTCAAAATTTTATAGTAAATAGTAAACATTAAAGTCTCCAATTAATAATATTTTTTTAATATAATAGTTTTTAATTTTATTAAAAAATTAATCTATTGTATATTTTTTATTATTATTTTTTTATTTTTTATTATAAATATTAATAAATTTGATTTTTTTAAATTTATTTAATTTAAAATCAATAATTTGGTAATCTTTATTTTTAATTAAATCTTTTTAATTTATAATTTTATAAAATAATTTTTTTTTTATAAAAATAATTACTCTATTTTAATTTTTTTTATTTTTTGAATTTAAAAAGATTGGTTAAAATTTTGTATATAAAATTATAATATTTTCTTTTGAAAATTAAAATTCTTATAAAAAAATTAAATTTGTATTGTTGTAATTTAATATAAAATTTAAAATTAATTGTATTATATTTATAAATTTTTTATAATTATATTATATTATTTTTAAAATATTATTATTTATTTATAATAATATTTTGTTTTTTGTTTTTAGGGTATAAAAAATTTTTTATTTTATATTTTTTACTACAATTAATATATTTATATTTTATATATTTACAAAATTTTTTATTTTTTTAATATATATTACATAAATACTTAATTATTTTATATTTTTTGATATAAATTTCACAGGCAAAATCATTTCTACAATTTAATATATAATATTTTGTTTTTTAATAATTTATATATTTATTATTTCTAGAAAATTTTATATACTTTTTTATTTTAAGTTTTTTATTTTTTAGAAAAATATATTTTTTGTTTTGAATTTTTATTATTTTTATTTTTGTTTTTGTAGTAATAATTATAAAAGAAAATTTCTTTTTTTTTAATTTTTTTTTTTTTATTAACTATTTTAGATTTTTAACCAAAGTAATTGTATTGTTTGTTTCCATCTTTTTTTTAATATTTTTTATTTTTTGATTTCTAAAAATCCCATGTACTACTAAGAAGCCCCAACTCTTTATTTTAAAAAATCTTTATATATACTTATCTATTTTAATAAATTCTTAAGGAGGTGTAGTGCAGTGGTGTGGCTGTCATCATGGGATCATTTAAAAAAAAATAGGATTTTTTTATTTTTTTGGTTTCTATTAAACATTATAAATTCAAATCTTATTATCTTTATAAAAATAAAAAGATTTTATAAATTTTGTTATATAAAATTATAACAAATTAATATTATTTATATTAATATATTAATTAAGTATTATTTGATATAGTTTGAATAAGGGTTTTTGATTTTTAAACTTGATAAATTTGTTGTTTTTAAGAATTATTAAATTTATTAAGATTTTAGTAAAAAGTCAGATATATTTATATTATTTTAATAACAGTGGGGTTATTTTATGGGAGGTATATAAATATATAAAAAAAATAATTTCTGTAAAAAGACGTGTGTGGGTACATTATAATAATAATAGTATTATTAAATAATGCGTGTAGTTGTTCTGTAAAAAAGAGAGTATATATTATTTATTAAAAAAAATATTAAAATAGGATTAATAAGAAATATTTTAACAACAAATATTTTATAATAAGAGAAATATTAGAATTTATATAAAAATATTATAATTTAAAAATTTTAAATATTAAAAAAAAAATTATTTATAAGATTTTTTTTTTAATTTAATTATATATTTATATAATGGGGATGTGGTTTGTATACACTAACCATTATATAATAGGTTTCTGTCTGCCATAAGCTTATAACTTGCATACGTGTATGATAAATAAAAAAAAAAAAAATAATAATAATAATAAATTCTTAATAGATTTTTTTTTTGTATTTTAAAATATCTTCTTTTTTGGTATTTTCATAAATAATCAAAATTAAATTTCCCTTTAAATTTAAAAAAATTCCAGAAATGATTAATTCTAAATTATTTGATTTTTTTTTAAAAATTTTATTTATTTTTTTTCTAAAAATATTTGGTTTTTAGATAAATAATTCAATAATATTTCTCGGAATTATTAACTTTTATTAATTAATTGATATTTTTGTGTTTTATAAATTTTATATTTTATATATTTTTTATGTTTTTTGAGATTTTTAAATTACTTCCTATTTTATCGTTTTTATTATTTTCTGGATAATTTGGGTGTATATTTTTTTTATATTATTTTTTTTATCTCTTTTATTTCTTGTTTTAGGTTTTCTACTTCCTATACTTTTTTTTTTAGAAGATTATTTAATTTTTTAATTTTTAAAAATAGGTTTTTTTTATTTATTTTTTTTTTGTTATTATTAGAATTTATTAATATATTTTTTTTAAATCTTTTTTTGTGATATATAGGTATATATTTTTGTGTTGTTAGAATTAGTTTGTTTAAAGATGAGTTTGTTGATATGTTTTTTATTTTGAAATTAACTTTAGAAAAATATAGTTTAAATTAAATAAAAAATTCTTTTTTTTTGTATGGTAGATGATTATAATTTTTGTATATTTTTTTTGTTGTGATTATTTTATGTTGGTTTTTGTATTATCTTTATTTTTATAATATTTTTGTATAATTTTTCCTGTTTTTTTGATTGATATAATTTTATTTGGTTTTAGATATTTTGTTTAAAAGTTATGGGAGGATTATTCGTTCTGAAGGTCGATTTCTTTATAAAATTTTAATAAAATATAATATTAAAATTAAAATATTTAATATTATTTATTTTTATAATTTAATATTTTTTATAAAAACTAATTAATATTAATAACATATTTAATAATAAAAAAAATTATTTTATATAAAAACATATATAAATTTATATATATTAAATATTTTATAAAATTTTATAATAAACTAAATTATACTTTCTATTATATATATAAAAAAAAAAATAAAATAAAATTTTATTACTTATATAATAAAAGACACACACTCATCCTCTCTGAGGAACCCAACAGCTGGCGTTTAAGCGCGTCACTTCAACAATAAAACTTTTGAAATAATTGAAATAGAAGAACTACACCAATTATATTGATATTAATTTAAGTTTACAAGATGGTAATATTAAAATATGGGGAAATTAGAGAAAGATAGATGAAAAGTTGAAATAAATTAATATAAGAATGGGTAGTAATTTAAGTATAATAAGGTAATATTGAAATCCAAAGTGTATTTTATATTAAAATAATTAAACTAATTAAAAAAAAACTATTAAAGAAAGCCGAAATTATTATAATAAGTAGATAAAAGTTCTAACAAAAATAAATATAATATTAATTATTAATAATAATTAATTTAAATAAATTTAAAATTAGATAATAAATTTTAACTATAAGGTAGATAATTAGATTAGAAATATTACCTAAAAAAAGAAAATAAAAATATAAAATTAAAAAAATTTAGAAATGATTGAAAATTTATTTTAAAAATAAGTTTAATTATTCTAAATATAATAAATATATTTATTAAAAGTGTTTAAATTTAACACAATACAAAACACGTTATTAATGGTGTAAGTTTAATATAGAATTATATATTTATAAATAGTTATATTTTTAATAATATCAAAAAAATTAATTATAAAAAATTAAATATTAAAAAGGTAATTAATAATAAAATTAGAAATAATTCCAAATATATTATTATTTAAAATCTACCAAAACAAAAGAAAGTTAGAAAGAGAATTTGGAAATTCTCAACCTTTTAAAAAAAAATAATTTACAAAAAAAAAATTTAAAAAAAAAAATTAAATTAAAATAAATAATAAAAATTAAAAATTTAAAATAAAAAAAAGATTGGTTATTTAAATTCTAAAAATAAAAAAAAAATTAGATTTTATTAGAATTAAAAAAAATTTTAAATATTAAAAATTTAAAATTTTTTAGAAAAATAATTATTTTTAAATATTTAAAAACTAAAAAAATTAATAAAATTAGAAAATGAGATATTCTTAAAACTAATAAGTATAAAAACTTAAGAAGTTTAAAGAGTTTATCAATCTCTACATATTATCAGAAAAAAATAGTAATTTACTAAAAAATTTAAAAAAATAAAAATAATAAAAATAAAAAAAATAGAAATTTATATATAAAAGGATAAAATCTTATTAGAATAGTAAAATAAAGAAAAAAAAAAGAAAAAAATTAAATAAAATCCAGAAAAAAAAGAATTATATTTAAAATAAATACTAATAATTTAAAAATAATTTATTAATATATGAGAATATTTTAAAAATAAAAAACAATTAAAATATACTGTATTTTAAATCAAAGAAATTATAAATTTATATAAAAAAAATGATTTTTTTTTTTATATTGTACTATATTATAGAAATATTTAAATCCTTATTACCTTATACAAATAGAATAAAAATAAATTAAAAATTTAATATTTTTTTTTAATTAAGAAATTTAATATTTTAAAAAATATCTATAAGATTTTATAAAATAAATTATTTATAAGATTAAAATAAATAAAAGAAATTTTAAATAAAAATTTAAAAAAAAAATATCTAAAAAAATTTAAAAAAATAAAAAAATAAAAATTTATTTTTAAGAAAAATAAAAAACCAAAAATTTAATAAATCTAAATAAGACAAACCAAACAAAATATTACAATCAAATTAATTAAAACTAAAAGATATAAACAAAAAAAAAAAAAAAAATACCTCGAATTAAAATAAGTATGATTAATAAAATAACCAAAAAAATCAAAATCCAAAAATAGAAATTTCAAAAATCTTTCTAATTAAAGAAAAACACAATCAATAAATTAACTAAAGAAATAAAATTTAAAAATAGAAATTTTAAAAATTTTTCTAACTAAAAAGAAGTATAATTAATAGATTAATTATCCGATTTTATCGACCTTCGGAACGAACAACCCCCCCATAACTTTAAAACAAAATATCCAAAATTAAATAAAAAAATATCTTTTAAAAACTCTTAAAATAAAAAGTAAATATACCAAAAAACAAAATATAAATCGAAAAAACAAGAAAAAAATTATAAAATAAAATTTTAAAAATTTTTTACAATCATCTACATACAAAATAAAAAAAAAACAACAAAAAAAATATTAAAAATGTTATAATTTTTTTAAATTAAATATTAAAAATAGATACACCAAACAATCTTTCAATAAATAAATTAATTTTAGCCATTTAATTAATTAAATCACAAAATAAAATACAAAAAAGACAATTGTCAATCAATTCAAACCCAAAAATCTACAATATAAAAAATCTAATAACTCAAAATCAAAAATTAAAACAAATAATTAAAAAAAAAAAAAAAAATCCAAAACCTTAAAAAAGAAATAAAAAAAACAACTCAAAAAAATAAAATATACACAAAAATAACGAGAAAAACCACAAAAATAATAAAAACAACAAAAACAATAAAAATAATAAAAATAATAATTTCAATTCAAAAAATATCACCACCAAGTAAAAAAATTATTATTCCAAAAATAAATACAACCCTACCAAAAATAACAATAAATAAATACAAAAAAATAATAAATACTATATTAAAAAAAAACAATCCAAAAACCAATATATTTAATATCTTATTAAATAAAAAAAAAAACCTAATATTAATAACAAATAAAAACATAAATAATGAAAAAATTCTAAAATATAAAAACAAAATTTTTAAAAAAATTATTAAAATAAACAAATTTATTTAAAAGTTATTAAAAATAAAAACTTAAAATTTTATAATTGTACACAAAATACAAATAAAAAAAAAATAAAAATAAAAAAAAATTAATTTTTCTACAAAAAAAAATAAAAAAAATTAATTTTAAAATAACTCTAACAAAATTATTAAAATGGTTAATAAACAAAAAAAAACTACAAAATAAAAAATCTTTTTCAATAATTCTAATAATAAAAATAAAAAAAATAATATTTAATATTCTAAAAAAAAAAATTTTTATATAAAAAAAATATTTAAAAATAAAATAATATTATAATTTTAGTTCTAAAAATCAATATAATAATTGTTAAAAAATTAAATATCAAAATTTTAAATACAAAAAAAATACAAAATATAGAATTTATGTTTTAGAATATAAAATTTATCTTTATAAATATATAATATATAATAAAAGAGGGAAACCATACAAACACATTGAAATAAAATATATATTATGTAGAAGAAATTATTTTACAAATAAATATATAAAAAAAAATAATAATAAAAATTAAAAAAATTAAAATTAAAATAACAAATTATATAAAAATTTATTAATATAATTATAACACATTTATAAATATAATACAAAATATACTTAATTTTATATTTAAAAATAAGATAAACATTATCTTTCTTCAAGAACCATAATTTTCAAAAAAAGAAAAAAATATAATTTCATATTTTAGATTTAATTTAATTTATCCAACTTATAGAGAAAATAAACCACAGATAGTCATTTTCTTCTCAAAAAACATCAAATACAAAATCTCAAATCAAATAAATTTAATTAATAATAAGAACTATTAAATTATAGATTTTAAATCAAATAAATTTAGTATATTCAAAATTTTTAATATCTATAACAAGAAATAATAAATGGATTTAAAAACAACAAACATAATGAAACCATACACAATAAAAAAATTATATAAAAAATGTTTTTTAAATTATAAAAATAAGTGTTTAATATTAGAAGATTTTAATTTACATCATTCTCTATAGAATTTAAAATACATTAATGAATTATTATTATTATTATGTATCATACACGCATGCAAGCTAATAGCTTATGGCGGACAGAAGAGAATTTTTTTTGTAGTGTATCTAAAATTTCAAATAGTAAATGAAATAAATAAAAATCATAATTTTAAATAAAAATTAATCTAAAAATTAAATAGATTAATATAGTTAATCTATTTTGTCTTTTTTTGATCTTTTTTAACTTTTTTGTTTTTTCCATCATTTTTCTTAAAATCTCTTCTTTTTTGTATTTATTATTTTTTTTCTATTGTTGAAAAAAGAGTTGTTGATTTTATTTTAATGTTTTTTACTTGTAATTTTATAGTTGATTTTCTAAAATTTTTTAATTAAAATATAAATCTATTTTTCAAGATTTTTTTATTTTATTTTAATTTCAATTTTTTTTTTAATTATTTTTTTGTATAATTTTAGTTTTTTTTATAAATTTTATTGTATATTATAAATTTATATTATTAAATAATAAAAATTTTATATTTATAAATTTTTTATTTATTTTTTTTTTAATATTTTATTTTCTTTTTTATATTTTTTATAGTATAGTAAGAGATATTTTAATATTTGGGGTGTTCTATTATATGAATAGTTTTTATTAATAATATTTTTTGATATTTTATAAAGGTAATTGTTGAAATATTTATAACCAATTCTTAATTGGGTTATTATTGAATTAATTTTATTATTTGATTTTTGTAGAACTTTATTTCTTTTTAATTTTAGATAATTAAAATAATTTAATTTTATTTTATTTGTTTTTTAGCTTTCTTTTTATTTTATAAGATTTTATAAATTTATATTTTTTTTTAAAAAAAAATAAGAAGTAAAAGGATTTTTAATTTAAATTTTTATAACTTTTTTAGTTAAGTAATCTACTTTTTCATTTCCTTCTACTTCTATATGTTTTAGTATTTAATTAATATTTATTTTTATATTATAAAACTAAATTTCGCTATATAGAAACTAAATTTTTGAGGTTATTTTTTGTTTTAAATTTATTTTTAACAATTTTAATCTTTTTATTACAATCTAATTATCAATAAACAAATAAATTTCTTCTATTTTATTATTTTTTATTATAATTAATTTAATTTGCTTAAAGTTTTTATATATTACAATTAATTTTATATTGTAAATTTCTATTTTATTGTTTAAATTTTTTAAGATTTTAAAAATAGACTTTTAATTTATTTTTTTATAATATTTAGCTTTAATTAATTTTACATTATTTTTTAATTTTAAAAAAGATTTATTAGAATAAATAATTAAATTTTTTTTTAAATTTAAATACTTTTTCTTTTTTTTATATATTTCTACTTCCAGTTCTTTACTATTTTTATTTATATAAAAGTTAATATTAGTTTTAAACCATAAAAATTCTAATTTTAAATTAATTTTTTTAATTTTTGTATATAAATTTATTTGAAAATTAATTTTAGATAAAATAAAATTTAATATATTTTTATAATATTTTTTTTATTTTATTTTATTTTTATTTTATTTTAAATATTTTAAATCATTTTCTTCTATTTTTTTTCCAAAAAAATTTTTTAATAAAAAAAAATCTAATATTTTTAATTTAATTAAATATTTTTTATTCAAAAAGAGTATTTTTAACACATATCTTCTTTATATACCATTTAATTTAATTTTTGATAATAAAATAGATGTTTTAATTTTTATAAAATTTATTAAAATTATTTTAAAAGCGTTTGTTATTTTTCTTATTATTTTATTTTAAAATATTTTAAATTTTTTAATTAATAAATTTTGATTTTTTTATTAAATTTTAACTTTAAAATTAAATATAAAATATACACAACTTTTATAGAGTTATATAAATACTTTTAAATTTAATTTAGTTTCTAAATTAACTAAATTTTGAATATAATTAAATATCCTTTCTACTACAAATATTTTATTTTTGATATAAATTTTAAAATTTATTTTTATATCAAAAAAGACTTTTAATTATTTAATAATTTTTAATAATATTATCTTTATATTATTACATAAAATTATTTTATTTTCTTTTTTATATCTAAAATAAAAATAAATTAATTTAAATTTAACATTATTAAATACCACTACATTATTTTTAATTTATAAAAAAACTATTTTTAATATTCTTTTTAATTTTTTAATATTTTATTTAATTTTTTTATTTTAAACTATTATTGTTATATCATTTATATAAGAAAATACTTTAATAAATAAATATTTTATTTTTAATTTTCTAAAAAAAAATATTAAATATAAAAAAAATAAAATTAAAAATATAAATAACTCTTAAAATATTCCAATTTTTATTAAATTTAACTTTTTTTTATTTATTTATTAAAAACCAATTTGATATACCTATTTAATATAAAATTTTTAATTTAGTTTAATAGTTAGATTAATAATTTTATATCTTTTAATGTATTAATCAATCTTATTTTTGAAATATTGTCAAAAGTTTTTTTTATATTTAGAAATAAAACAAAAATTAAAAACTTTTCATTTTTTATTATTTTTACATTGTTTATTAAGAATAAAGTTGTATTAATTATAGATTTTAATTTCTTATTATCAATTTATTCTAAATTTAATATATTATAAATAAAAAAGCTATTTTTTTTGTTATTATTTTTTCTAATATTTTTTTTAAATAGTTTAAAAAACTTATAATTTTATAAACTTTTAGTATATTATAATTTAGTTTATTTAATTTTAGTAATATTACTCTAACTGTTTTTTTAAAACAAATTAAATAATAACCATAATTTAATAATTTATTAAATAAATTATTAAATTTTTCCAAAATTATTTTATATACTTTTTTGAGATATAGAAAATTTATTTTATTTGGGCCTAATATTTTTTTAAAGTTTAAAATGAATATAGTTTTTTTAATTTTTTTATTTATAATTTTTTTTTATTTTATTTTTTTTTTATTTGAGATTATAAAGTTATTTTTTTTTTAAAAACTAAAAGTTTTGAAAATAATGTTTTTTTTAATATTTTTAATTTTTTTTTAAAATTTGATATTTTTTTTTCTTTAAATTTTAAATTGGGAATTATTTGTGTTTTTTTTGGTTTTATATATTTTAATATATTGAAATTTTTTTTTATTTTTTGTATTTCTTAAATAATTTTTTTAAGATTTTTATTTTAATTTTTTTATTATTTCAAAATATGTGTTTTTTTTATTTTTAAATAAATTTTAATTCTTTTATAATTTATTATTTTTTTAAAATTTTTTTTTTTGTAATATTTTTTTTTTTTTTTATTTATTTATTAATTTTATTATATTTTAGATTTTAGTATAATTATTAATTTTGGTGTTAATATTTTTATTGTATTAATGAAATTTTTTTAAAATAGATTTACCACTTATTTTAGTTTTTATTTTATTTTTATTTTATTTTTATTAAATAAAAAAAATAGATTATTTTAGAAATTATTTTTATTTAAATTTTTATTTAATTTTAATAATTTCTTTTAAAAAATTTTTTAATTTTTTTTTTTTTAGTTATATTTATTAATAAATAATAAAATATTTATTAGGTTTATTGATTATAATATATAAAATAAGATTATTTTATGATTTGATTTAATATTTATTTTATTTTCAATTTTTTATTCTCCAATAAAATTAATTATTGAGTTTATAATTAGAGTTAAATTTAATATAGATGAATTATTTATATTTTTTTTTTAATAATAATAAGTTGGTATTTTTGGGTTATTTAAAATTTGTAACCTTTTGTTTTCAATCAATTTTATTATTTTTTTGGATTTCAATTTATTAATGTATTTTGAATTTTATAGAGAATGATGTAAATTAAAATATTTTAATATTAAATATTTATTTTCATAATTTAAAAAAATTTTTTTATATAATCTTTCTATTATATATAATTTCATCATATTTATTATTTTTAAATCCATTTATTGTTTTTTATTGTAGATATTAAAAATTCTAAATATATTAAATTTATTTAATTTAAAATTTATAATTTAATAATTCTTATTATTAATTAAATTTATTTGATTTGAGATTTTATATTTAATATTTTTTAAAAAAAAAATAACCACTCATAACCTATTCTCTTTATAAATCAAATAAATTAAATTAAATCCAAAATATAAAATTATATTTTTTTTTTTTTAAAAAACCATAATTCTTAAAAAAAAACAATATCTATCTTATTTTTAAATACAGAATTAAGTATACCTTACATTATATTTATAAATATATTACAATTATATTAATAAATTTTTATATAATCTATCATTTTAATTTTGATTTTCTTAATTTTTATTATTTTTTTTTTTTATATATTTATTTATAAAATAATTTTTTTTATATAATATATATTTTACTTCAATATATTTGTATAGTTTTTTTTTTTTATTATATATTATATATTTATAAAAATAAGTTTTATATTTTAAAATATAAATTTTATATTTTATATTTTTTTTATATTTAAAATTTTAATATTTAATTTTTTAATAATTATTATATTAATTTTTGAAATTAAAATTATAATATTGTTTTGTTTTTAAATATTTTTTTTGTATAAAAATTCCTTTTTTTAAAATATTAAATATTATTTTTTTTATTTTTATTATTAAAATTATTAAAAACAATTTTTTATTTTATAATTTTTCTTTATTTATTAATTATCTTAGTAGTTTTACCAAAGTTATTCCAAAATTATCTTTTTTTATTTCTTTTTATAAAAAAATTAATTTTTTTTTATTTTAATTTTTTTTTATTTGTATTTTGTGTATAATTATAAAATTTTAAGTTTTTACTTTTAATAATTTTTAAATAAATTTGTTTATTTTAATAATTTTTTTGTTGTTTGTGTTTTTATTTGTTATTAATATTAAGTTTTTCTTTTTGTTTAATAAGATATTAAATATATTAATTTCTAAATTATTTTTTTTTAATATAGTATTTATTATTTCTCTATATTTATTCATCATTATTTTTGGTGGGGTTATATTTGTTTTTAAAATAATAATTTTTTTATTTAATAATAGTAATATTTTTTGAACCAAAATTATTATTTTCATCATTTTTATTATTTTTATTGTTTTTATTGTTTTTGTGGTTTTTTTTTGTTATTTTTGCATATATTTTATTTTTTTGAGTTGTTTTTTTTATTTTTTTTTTCAATTATTTATTTTAATTTTTAATTTTAAATTACTAGATTTTTTATATTATAAATTTTTGAATCTGAATTAATTAATAATTGTTTTTTTTATATTTTATTTTATAATTTAATTGGTTAAGTAGTTAAAATTAATTTATTTATTAAAAAATTGCTTAATATATTTATTTTCAATATTTAATTTAAAAAGGTTGTGGTATTTTTAGTGTTCTTTTTGTTGCTTTTTTTTATTTTATATGTAAATGATTATAAAAGATTTTTAGAATTTTATTCTGTAATTTCTTTTTTCTTTTTTTAATTTGTATTTTGTTTTTTGATATATTTACTCTTTATTTTAAAAGTTTTCGAAAGATATCTTTTTATTTGGTTTTAGATACTTTGTTTTAAAGTTATGGGGGGATCATTCGTTCCAAAGGTCGATAAAATCGGATTAAAATAATTTACATTAATAAATTAAAATCCAAAAAAATAGTAGAAT
Source organism: Arthrobotrys conoides (assembly GCA_036971725.1). Taxonomy (NCBI): domain Eukaryota; kingdom Fungi; phylum Ascomycota; class Orbiliomycetes; order Orbiliales; family Orbiliaceae; genus Arthrobotrys; species Arthrobotrys conoides. The sequence continues at coordinate 41,308 of JAVHJM010000017.1, read as the reverse complement.
TGATTGAAAACAAAAAACTACAAATTTTAAACAACCCAGAAATATTAATTTATTATTATTAAAAAAAAATATAAGTAATTCATCTATATTAAATTTAACTCTAACTACAAACTTAATAATTAATTTTATTAAAAAATAGAGAGTTAAAAATAAAATAAATATTAGATGAAATTATAAAATAATCTCATTTTATATATCACAATCAATAAATTTAGTAGATATTTTATTATTTATTAATAAATACAATTAAAAAAAAATAAATTAAGAAGTTTTCCAAAAAAAATTATTAAAATTAAATAAAAATTTAAACAAAAACAATCTCTAAAATAATCTATTTTTTTTATTTAATAAAAATAAAATAGAAATAAAGTAAAAATTAAAATAAACAACAAATCTATTTCAAAAAAATCTAATTAATACAATAAAAACATTAATACCAAAATTAATAATTACACCAAAATCCAAAATATAATAAAATCAACAAATAAATAAAAAAAAAAAAAAAATACTATAAAAAAAAAATTTTAAAAAAATAATAAATCACAAAAAAACTAAAATTTATTTAAAAATAAAAAAAACACATATTTCAAAACAATAAAAAAATCAAAACAAAAATCTTAAAAAAATTATCTAACAAATATAAAAAATAAAAAAAATTTCAATACATTAAAATACACAAAACCAAAAAAAACGTAAATAATTCCCAATTTAAAATTTTTTAAAAAAAAAATCAAAAATATTAAAAAAAACATTATTTCCAAAACCTCCAATTTTTTTAAAAAAAAACAACCCCATAATCTCAAATAAAAAAAAAATAAAATAAAAAAAAATCACAAATAAAGAAGTTGAAGAAATTATATTTACTTCAAATTTTAAAAAAAATGTTAAATCTAAATAAAATAAATTTTTTATATTTTAAAAAAACATATAAAATAATTCCAAAAAAATTTAATAATTTAAATTATTAAATTATAATTACTATTTAATCTATTTTAAAAAAATAATTGGGGTAATATTACTAAAATTAAATAAACCAAATTATAATATACCAAAAATTTATAAAATTATAAATCTTTTAAACTATTTAAAAAAAATATCAAAAAAAATAATAACAAAAAAAATAACTTTTCTATCAAAAGTTTACAATATATTAAATTTAAAACAAATTAATAACAAAAAATCAAAATTTATAATTGATGTAATTTTATTTTTAATAAACAATATAAAAATAACAAAAAATAAAAAACTTTTAATTTCTATTTTATTTTTAAATATAAAAAAACTTTTAATAATATTTCAAAAACAAAATTAATTAATACACTAAAAAATATAAAATTACCAACCCAACTATTAAACTAGGTTAAAAATTTTATATCAAATAAATATATCAAACTAACTTTTAATAAACAAATAAAAAAAAAATTAAATTTAATAAAAACTAAAATACCTTAAGGGTTATTTATATCCCCAATTTTATTTCTTTTATATTTAATACTTTTTTTTAGAGAGTTAAAAATAAAATATTTATTTATTAAAATACTTTCTTATATAGATAATATAATAATAATAATTCAAAATAAAAAAATTAAATAAAATATTAAAGAATTAAAAAAAACATCAAAAACAATTTTTTTATAAATTAAAAATAATACAATAACATTTAATAATATTAAATTTAAATTAATTTACTTTCATTTCAAATATAGGAAAAAAAATAAAATAATTTTATTTAATAACATAGAAATAATATTATCAAAAATTATCAAATAATTAAAAATTTTTTTTAATATAAAAATAAATTTTAAAATTTATATCAAAAATAAAATATCTATAATAAAAAAAATATTTAATTATATTTAAAATCTAACCAATTTAAAAACTAAATTAAATTCAAAAGTATTTATATAATTTTATAAAAGCTATGTATATTCTATATTTGATTTTAAAACCAAAATTTAGTAGAAAAATCAAAATTCATTAATTAAAAAATTTAAAATATTTCAAAATAAAATAATAAAAAAAATAACAAACACTTTTAAAACAACTCCAATAAATCTCATAAAAATTAAAACATCTATTTTACCACCAAAAATTAAATTAAATAATATACAAAAAAGATATACATTAAAAACACTCTTTTTAAATAAAAAACATCCAATTAAATTAAAGATACCAAATTTTTTTCCACCAAAAAATTTTTTTAAAAAAGAAATAAAAAAAAATAACTTAAAATATATAAAATAAAATAAAAATAAAACAAAAAAAAAAAAATATTATAAAATTATATTAAATTTTATTTTGTTTAAAATTAATTTTTAAATAAATTTATATACAAAAATTAAAAAAATTAATTTAAAATTAAAACCTCTATAATTTAAAATTAATATTAATTTTTATATAAGTAAAAATAATAAAGAACTAAAAATAAAAACATATAAAAAAAAAAGTATTTAAATTCAAAAAAAAATTTAATTATTTATTTTAATAATTTTTTTCTAAAATTAAAAAATAATATAAAATTAACTGGAGTTGGATATTATAAAAAAATAAATCAAAAATCTATTTTTAAAATTTTAAAAAATTTAAATAATAAAATAGAAATTTATAATATAAAATTAATTATAATATATAAAAATTTTAAACAAACTAAATTAATTATAATAAAAAATAATAAAATAAAATAAATCTATTTATTTATTAACAACCAAATTATAATAAAAAGATTAAAATTATTAAAAATAAATTCAAAATAAAAAATAATTTTAAAAATTTAATTTTTATATAATAAAATTTAATTTTACAACATAAAAATAAATATTAATTAAATATTAAAATATACAAAAATAAAAAAAAATAAAAAAACAAATTATTTAACTAAAAAAATTATAAAAATTCAAACTAAAAATCCTTTTACTTCTTATTCTTTTTTAAAAAAAAATATAAAATTATAAAATCTTATAAAATAAAAAGAAAACTAAAAAACAAATAAAATAAAACCAAATTATTTCAATTATCTAAAATTAAAAAAAAATAAAATTCTACAAAAATCAAATAATAAAATTAATTTAACAACAATTTAATTAAAAACTAATCATAAATATTTCAATAATTACTTTTATAAAATATCAAAAAATATTATTAATAAAAACTATTTATACAACAAAACATTTTAAACATCAAAACATCTCTTACTATACTATAAAAAATATAAAAAAAAAAAAATATATTAAAAAAAAAATAAATAAAAAATCTATAAATATAAGATTTTTATTATTTAATAATATAAATCTACAACATACAATAAAATTTATAAAAAAGACCAAAATTGCACAAAGAAATAATCCCAAAGAAAAAACTAAAATTAAAATAAAATAAAAAAATCTTAAAAAATAAATTGACATTTTAATTAAAAAATTTCAAAAAATCAAGTATAAAATTACAGGTAAAAAATATTAAAATAAGATCAACAATTCTTTTTTTAACAATAAAAAAAAAATAATAAATGCAGAAGGGAAAAAACCTCAAAAAAAATAATAAAAAAATCAAAAAAATTAAAAAAAAATTAAAAAAAAACAAAATAAATTAATAATATTAATCTATTTAATTTTTAAATTAATTTTTATTTAAAATTATAATTTTTATTTATTTCATTTGTTATTTGAAATTTTGGATGTACTGCAAAGAAAATTCTCTTCTGTCTGCCATAAGCTACTAGCTTGCATGCGTATATGATACATAATAATAATAATATTAATATATTAAAGCATATGATATATATTAATATAATAAAATAAATTAAATTAAAAAAGAGAATTTATTAAAATTATTAAATATATTAACAAAATTATAAAAATTAATTTTAATAGATTTTATAATTAAGTTATTAGAATTAAATAATTCTATAATAAAAAACAATATAATATATAATATAATATAAATAATAATAAATAAATTAATAAAATATATCTATTTTATTTTATGTATAAAAGAATTTGATATAGAGATTTTAGTTATATTATATATTAAGTATTTAATGTAAAATAAATTGTCAAATGAAATAATATTAGATTAAAAAACAATTTTCATTTTTAAGTTTTGAATTGTTATTTGTAAGGTATTAAAAGTTATGATAAAATTTTTGATAGTATTTTATTTATAAATAAATGAGTAAATGGAATAAATTAATTAAATTTTAGAATAATATTTTTGTAATTATTATAATTATAATTAAAGTAATTAAATAAAATTATTATTATTAGTAGTATTGGTATATAATAATATATATTAAATAATAATTAAAATAATTTTATATTTTGTAAAATATGGTTAGTATTTAAGAATAAATAAAAAAATATAGTAATTTATTAAAATATTTATAATTTAAAAAAAATTAAATTTATTTATAAGAATATATAAAGCATATAAATTAGAAATATAAAAAAAATAAAATAATTATGTAAGATATATTAATAAAATATGAAAAAAAGTTAAGACATTTAAAAAAAATAAAATAATATTATTATTTAATTAAAATATTAAAATTAAAAAATTATTAAATAAATTAAAAATAAAATAATTAGGTTTGTTTAAAATTATAAAGAATATTAAAAATATAATTTATAAATTAAAATTTTCAGTTATGATAAAAAATTATAATATATTTTATATATTTTTAATTAAAAAATATTATATAAATAAAATATATCTCTATTTTAATAAAATAGTGGGAGTAGAAATGAAATAAGAAGGTGATATATATAAGATTGAAAAAATATTAATTATAAATTTTATAAAATTAAATAAAAAAGTTAAAAAAAGAATATGATATTATTTAATAAAATAAAAAGGTTTCTTATTAGTGGAAGTTATGTGGGAGTTTAAAAAGAATTTGGAAAATATAAAAATTTTAAATAAATTTAAAAAAAAAAAAAGAAATTTAGATATTAGGATTATGGAAAGGGATGATAAAATTATTTTAAATTTTTTTATATATTTATTTACAAATATATTTAAAATATGAATGATTTAATAAAATAAAAAGTATAGAAATATATTAAAATTTTTTTTTTTTTTTTTTTTTTTTTTTTTTTTTTTTTTTAGTTTTGGTATAAGTATTATGATGTGGAATTTTTTTATATTTATGAGAATATAAAATAGGAGGTAAATTATTTTTTTTATTATTATTTTTATTTTTATTTTTATTTTTATTATTTTTGTTTTTATTATTTATTTTATTTTTATCTCTTTTATCCCTATCTCCTCCATTATTTTTATTTTTATTATCTTTATTTTTGTTTTTTTTATTACTTTTATCACCTCCATCTCCACTATTACTTTTGTCATTTTTATCATTTTTATCATTATTAACAAATTAACTAAAATTACTTTTATTATAATAAAATATATTTCTAAATTATTATTCTAATATTAAATTTAAATTAATCAAATTATAAGTTATTAAAAAATAAAAAAAATATTTGTGGTGATATTAGGAGGGAGAATATTGGAAAAAAAAGCAATAAAATTAAAAAAAGTTTTATTAAACAAAGTTATAATATTATTAATATTTAAATAAATATTTTAAAAATTATTAAAAAAAAAAAATACAAAATTATTTAAAATAATAAAAAAAAAAAGAATATTATTAAAAATAATAAATTTATTATTATTAATAAAATTAAAAAAAACTTATTTAATAACAAAATGAATAATACTGAAATTGATAAGAATTTAAATTTAATTAATAACAAAATTATCAAAATAATTTAATATAATTCCCAAAATTAAAACATAAAAATTAATATTAATATTTATAACATAATTTAAAAAAAATTAGCAAAAAAAATAAAAATAAAAAATTATAAAAACTTATAATTAAAACCAAAATAACAACTTCCAATTAAATTTTAATAATTATATTATTTATACTTATTTTCATAATATTAATTAGATTAAATATAATAAATTTAATTAAAAATTAAATATTAATTATAAAAAAAATTAATTAAATTATTTATATTAATAATAATTTTTTTAATAATATTAATATTATTAATAATTAAAATAAATATATTTAAATAAAAATAAACAAAAAAAAAAAAAAACAAATAAGAAATTTTATTTTTAATTTTTAAAAAATTTAAAGTTTTTATATAAGTTTATAAAGAAAAATATAAATATAAAAAATAAAATTATTGATTAAAAATAAAAAACTTTTTTAGATAAAAAATAATATTTAAAAAAAAATTTATAAAAAAGAAGGAAAAAAAAAAATTTATAAAAAAAAATAATATATATAAAAGATATAAAATTGTTTTGAATAAATGTTTATGGTGTGTTATAGACTATAATATATAATAAAATAGAATAAAAAAAAATATAATAAATAGTTATATATATAAAAAATCAATAGATTTAATTTATTTAAAAAAAATAATAAATATTAATTAAATAAATTTTTATAAAAGTTAATATAAGATAGATTATAGTAGATATATGTATTTATTTTTTTTATAAAGTGTTTGTATTATTAATTTTTTTATTTGTTATTATGGTAGAACATATTTTATTTATAAATATTTATATTTAAGGTGGTTAACTATAATTAATACTAGCAATTTTGATATACAAAGTTAATGGAAAAAAATAAAAAAAATTAAAAAGTTATATGATTTTAAATAAATAAATTGGATTAAGCTTATTAGATAGGATATTATTTATCTAAAATAACAAAAGCCAATAATATATTTATTAAGATTTAAAAATTTTAAAATATTATAAAAATTATTAATAATAAATAATTAGTTTGATATAAAACCTACTTATAAGGGATTTTTAAAGTGGAAGGGGTAGGGTGTTATGTAATAGTATAAATTTGATATGTGATGGTATGAGATATGTTAGGTTTTATTTAGATTTTATTAGATTTACAAAGTCTCAATGGTAGCAACTTTAACAATTATTTTCGGATATTAAAACTTTTAATATTTTAATAGTAATTCTGTATATTAATAGTTTGTCAGGTGATGTATAAGCATAGTATCTGATAATCTCTATCCTATTAAGTAAATATTTGGAATTTTTGTTCTATACACCACTAATTACTAGCTTTGTCGTACCTTGCCGGGTCCATAGATAGACCTTCCGGCGTTACATATTATATAAAATACACCACCACAATTAAAATTATTATTTTAAATAAAAACATACTTTTTATATATACTATAATAATAAATTTACAACCTACATCCAACAAAAAATTTATAAAAATAAATATTTTTAAAAATTTTAATTTAATTTTTTTTAAAATTTTATAAACTACCATCAATATAAATTTTTTTTTTTTAAATTATGTTATATATTATAGATTTATTTTAAATAATAAATAAATTTATCACATCTATAAAACCAAAACAACTTGTTAATTTTATAAACAACTCCACTTTTACAACAAATATTTCAATACTTAAAAAGATTATATTAAATTTAAACACTTTATGGAAATTTTTATAATATAACAGTAAAGTCCTAAATATATCTATAAATATTACAATCAAAAAAATCCAATATAAAACGTTTTCCTAAAACACTATTCCAAAAAACACCCTCTCTAAATAAATACCATTTACAATCCTTTCTATAATTATAAAATAAAAATTTTTAATAAAAAAATCTTTAATTATAATTATAATAATATAAATTTCCAAAACAATCTTAAAATATATAAAATTTATTAATCAATTAAATTTAGTATTATTAATAATATTTAATAAAAAGAATATAAATACTATTACCTCAAAAAAAAAAAAAATATTATTTTTATTTTAAAAAACCAACTATCATATATTACAACAAATTACTATTATATAAAAAATATACCAAAAATTAAATTTAACAAACAAAATATATTTATTATTTTTAAATTTACTAACATCAATATAAAAACAAATAATTTAAATACCAATACCACCTTTATAATAATACCAAAATTAACAATTAAAATCAATTCAAATAATATTATTCTTATTTTTATTTATAAAATTTCAAAAATCCAAAAAACCCCTTTTTTAATCAAATTAAAAAAATCTATTATAAAAAAAATCAATTTTCTAAACTTAACCCAAACAAATAAATAAATATTTTAAAAATTTTTTTTAAAAATTTAAACTAAAATTATTTTAGGAATTGATATTATTTAAATAATCAAATTTATATATTATTAAAATAAAATTTTCAAAAAAAATCTAATTTAATATTACAAAATAATATTTAATTTTTTTTATTTATATTAATAAAATACCTATCAACACATTTTTTAACAATAATATTAAAAATTCTTTTATCAATTTAAAAATCACAAAATAATTAAATCTTCTAATTTTTAAACACCAATCTCCAATTTTTATTATTACTTTTAAAAATAAATTATTTAATATTATTATAGAATAAACCACATTCTTCTTCTTTATTAATAAACATCTTAAAACTATTATAATTAATATATTAAATATTCCTTATAACCTAATCCTAAAATACCCATAATTTAAAAAACATAATCTTCAAATCAACTAAAAAAAAAAATTATTAAATTTTTTTAATATTTATATAAGAAAAGAATATATAAAACAAATTTTATTCACCTAAAAAAATCATTTTACAAAAAAAAATTTACTTTAATCTTACTCAACATATATTACCAAAAAAAATCAAAAATCAAATCAAAAATAAATTAAAATCTATTCAATATTATTTAATAAAAACTAAAAAACTTATATAAATCTCAAATTTCAATTTATTTACTTAAATTACTTTTAATAATTATTTAATCTTCAAATCACTTAAAAAAAAAAAAATTTTATTAAAATTTAATCAATTTATTTACTATATTTCTCTTAAAAAAAAAATTTAACCTAAATTTTTACTTATATATGTATATACTAAAAAAAAAATTATTGTATTTTAAGAATATATTAATAAAAATTTAAAAAATAAATATATTCAACTTTTAAATTTATTAATTAAATATTTTATTTTTTTTATTCTTAAAAAAAATAGAAAATTATATATATATATTAATTATTGAAGTTTTAACAATATCACCATCAAAAATATAAGATCTTTATTTTTTATAAATAAATCTTTTGATTATTTTGTAAATATTAAAATATTTTTTAAATTTAATATTATTAACAAATATTATAATATTTAAATCAATTCTAAAAAAAAATAAAAAATTATTTTTAAATACTACTATAAATTGTTTAAATATATGGTTATATTTTTTAAATTAATTGATGTGTTTATATTTTTTTAAACTTTTATAAATTATGTTTTATAAAAATATAATGATGTTATTTATGTTATTTATTTAAACAATATTTTGATATATAATAAAAATCCTAAAAAATATAAAAAATATATTAATTTAATTTTTGTTGTTTTATGAAAATATAATTTATAATATGTAAAAGAAAAATCTAAATTTCCTATTATTAAATATAAATTTTTAGAAATTATAATTATATTTAATAAAATTAAAATAAATCTAAAAAAAATTTAAATTATCCAAAATTAATTTATTCCTTAAAAAATCAAAAAAATACAATTATTTTTAAAATTTTACAATTATTATTAATAATTTATTTAAAAATATAATTTTATATTAATTACATTAAATAAATTAATAAAAAAACAAATTAAATTTGAAATAATATTTAAAAAAAATTATTTTTTTTGATATTTTTAAGAAATCATTTATTTTTATTTTAATTTTTAAATTCTATAATTTAAAGTTATTAATCAAGATAAAAACAAATATTTTAATTATTATTTTTAAAATATATTTTTTATAATTACATTTTAATAAAAAATAGTATTTAATTATTTATATATTTTATAAATTTGATTTTATATAATTATAATATATTATTTATAGTAAAAAATTTATAATTATTATTAAAACTTATTATAAATAATATATTTATCCTTAAATAAAAGAATTTTTTCTTATTCTTTTTAATTATAAAAATTTTATTTATTTTTTAATTATAAAGAAATTTAATTATTAACAAGTTTATTAATAAGAATTTTTATATAAATATAATATAAAAATTATTTATTTCAAAAAAAAAAAATATTTTCATTAATACTATCAACTAATAATCAAATTTAATAAAAAAAATAAAATCTAATAAAAATATTATTTTTAAAACACAAAAATAATATATTACTATTAACAAATTTTTTAACCTTACTAAACATATTATTAAAAATAATTTTAAAAAAAATATTATAAAAAGTTACTAGTATAACATCATTTCATAATAAATATTAAAAAAACTTAAAAATCTTTTATAATATTTTAAATTATAAAACAAAATTATTTTATTTTATAATACTTTTTATATACTTGTGTGTTGCAAGTTATAATAATTTACAATTTATAATAAACAACTCCAACTTTAACTTATTCTTTTAAATATTAAAATCTAATACTACACTAAATTTTTAAAATTATAAAAAAAATATAATATTAATTTTTATTATTATAACTTTTGAATAATGTTATTATTATTTATTTAAAAAATTTATTTAACCCTTTAAAATTTTTTCTACTACAATAATTTTTTTAATTTTAAAATTAAATAAAAAGAATAATATTTTTATTATTAAAATAATTATCATAAATACCAATATTAAAATAAAAAAAATTTTAAATTCTTTTTATTATATAACTTTTAAAAATTATAATATTTTAAAAATAATATAATAATACAATATTAACCACCAACATCTACAACATTATTTCAAAAATATTAACACCCAAAAATTCTATTTAATTAATTAATTTTTAAATACTTTATAAAAATAAAAATTTATAAAATAAATATTTTATTATTTTAATTAAGGATTTTTTTTTTGTTTAATTTTTATTATAAATAAAATATTTAAATTATATTAAACAATTTATTTTAATATTTTTAATTTTTATTGATTGTAAATATTTTAATTTAAAAATAAATTTATTGATTAAATAAAATACAAAATTTTAAATTATATAAATAAAAAATATATTACAACAATTTCAACAAAATTTATTAAATTATATTTTAATTATATAAATTAATATTTATAAATGATATTATTTAAATTTTTATATTAATATTTTATAGTTTTAAATTATTATTTGAAATAAAATTATAAAATAAAATAATATATAAAATTTTAATAAAAAAAATATTATAATAAATTAAAATTAACATCATTAGAATATTATATATTATGGAGTATATGTTTGATTGGTTTAAAATAATAATAAAAAAAATATTATTATTATTAATTATATAAATGTTAATAATATTAAAATAATACTATTAACAATTATTTTCAAAAATATTTATTATATAAAAAATTAGTATACTACTTTAAATAATAAAAAAATTACTTTTAATATTACAAAAAAAAAATAAATGAATAATATTTTTAATATTAAATAAATTTATTAATTTAAAATCTACTCACAAATCAAAATATTATTTAATATGTTTAAAAATTAATTGTTAATTTTTAATAATTATAAATTATATATTTTTATTGAGTTTTTAGATTTTTACTATGTTAATAACATTAAATTATTATATATACCCACTTATAATACCTACCTCCTCCAATTATTAAATATTAAATTTTTTAAACTATTATAATAGTACTATTCAACTTATACTACTAAAATTTTATATAATATAAATTATTAAATACTTTTATTAAAATTTTAATTTTATTTAATATTTAAAAAGACACATAATAAAATATTTATTAAAAATAATATTATATTTATATAATATTAATTTAAATATTTTTTATATAATTTTAATTTTATTATTAAATAATGTAAAAAAATAATTTTTTTAACAATAAAACTAAATAATATTAAATTATTATAAACATTTTGAACTTTAAAAAATATTATTAATATTAAAAATTAATTTATTATATATAATATTTTTTTATTATAATATTATTTTATAAATATATTTATAAAATTAATAAAACAAAATGTTATATATTATAATTTATTAAAAATATAATTTAAAATATTATAAATAATTTATAAAAAAATATAATAATATAATAATTGATATTAATTAATATTAAAACAAAATAAAAATTATTTAATAATTAACATAGATATACAATATATAAAAATAAATTAAAATTAAAAATAAAAAATGATAGTATAAAAAAAACAATAACTTAAGCATTATAAACATTTACTAAAGAAATTTATAAATTTTATATTTTATATCATTTTTATTAATAATAAAAAAAGATAAAATATGTCTTTCAATCAAATTAACAATTAAACTAATAATAACAACAATTTTAATCCTTTTTTAAATAATGATAGATCTACAAAAACATTACCAAAAAATTTTATAAATAATAATTAATTAAATATTTTTTTTATAATTTTAAAATTTAGTACAGTACTAGATTTTGATATTAAAAAAAATAAGTTGAAATTAGAGTTATTTATCACAAACTGCAAATTATCATAACCTACAACACACAAATATTTTCAAAAAAAATTTCAAAAAAATATTATTTTTTAATATTATAATTTATTTATTTATAATTATTTAGGAATAAATTAAATTTAAAATTTTTTAATAAAAATATATTATTAATTTAAAATAAGAAAATATATTAAAAAATATATTAAAATTTATAATATATATTATTAAAATAAATTTAATTAATATAAATTTTATAAAATTTTTTAATTATATAATATTTTATATATATTTTTTAAAATTATTATTTATAATTTTATATAAGGAATATAATTTTTTTAAAATTTTTTTACCAATTTTATTTATAATAAAATATTAATTATAATTTATAAATTTTTAAAAATTATTATCTTTATTTTATAATATAAAAAATTTAAAACTAATAAATTTCAACATATCTATTTTTAATATATCTTTTTAAAATACAAAATTTAATAAAAATATATTTATAATTAAAATTAATTTTTTCAAAATAAATATTAATAATTAATTATAAATTAAATTAAAATAAAATTTAATATCACCTCTAAAATATATTTTCAAACAAAACTTCTAAATACTTAATTCAAATATTAAAAATTTATCTCAAATACTTTATAAATTATATACAAATAAATTAATTATCTTTTTTACTTTTTATTAAATTTATATATAATAACATTCTATAATAAAATTTATTTTTTATAAAATTTTATATAAATAAATATTAAAAAATTTTTTATTATTTTTTTAATTTAAAAAAATTATATTCAATATTAAAAAATATATAAGAAAAATAAAAAAATTTTATAATATCCTTAAAAATTTTTTTTAATTTTTTCAAAAACAAATAACTTATTATTATAATTAAAAACATTTAAAACCCTTATTATTAAAAAAAAAATAATATATATCTATTTATATAAAATTTAAAAATTAAACACCCTAAAAAACTTAATTTTTAGAAATATAATTTCTACACAATCAAATAATAATTAAAAAAATATTAATATAAACTAAATATATTTAAATTTTTAAAAATACATTAAACATTTTATATATTTTTTTTAAAACCTACTCCATCTAAATTATAAAAAGATTTAAATAACATAAAAATTAAATATAATAATTATATTAAATATAATATTAAAAATTTTTTAAAAAATTTAATAAAAATAATAAATATCTTATTCAATAATTTCTATTTTATAACCTAAAAAATAATTTCTAACAATTAGAAAAAAACATTTTTTCAAAATTTATCCAATTTTATTTAAAATAATTTAGAATATTTATTTAATAAAATATGATAAAATTAAAGAGAAGATGTGGATAACTTAAAAAAAAAAAATTAATTTAATATATTTTTTATTTTATATGAAAATTAATATATTTAATCATAATTTTTTTTACAAATATATTTTATTAAACACTATTTATATTATTTATTTAATAACTTTTCCTCTAATTTCTACTAATAAAGTATTGGTTTCAACACTACTCACTAAGTAAAAATTAGCAAAAAACAATTTTTTAATATTTTAATAATATTTCTTAATTTAAAGATAAATCAAAAATTCAACAAAAAAAATAAAAAATCTTTAATAAAACATATTATTTTAATTTAAAAAAATTATAAATACAAAAAAAAAAATCAAACTACTATTTTATAAATATTTTTTTATAAAATTATATAATAAAAAAACGTCTTAATTTTAAAAAAAATTTATAAAAATATTAAATCAATTTTTTAAATTAATAAAATAATATAACAATTTTATAATTATTTAGATATTACTTTTTAAAATTATTTTTGTATTATCTATTTATTCAAAATTTAAATTCTATATATTATTTTTTAAATAATTTAGTTATTTTTAAATATTTTAATTTTTAGATTTTTTTTTTTTTAATTAGATTTTTTTTTATTATTATCACTTTTTTATAAGTAAAATTTTTATAATATTTATTAATAATTATATATATTTCTTTTTAATAACAACCCATTTCTTTAACTATTTTTTGAAAAAATTTTTAAAAATTTTAACAAATTTTTTTAAACAATAACTAACTTTAATTATTAAATTTCCATTTTTTTTTAATTTTTAATAACTTTTTTTTAAACTTTATCAAATTTTATAAAAAATTTTATAAACTGCCAATGTTTATAATTCTTTATTTTAGAAATTTTTAATATTATTAAAAAGTTAATTTTAAAGTAATTTTTATAAAAATATAAAAATATATTTATAAAAAATTATATTATAATTTATCCTTTTTATTTTAAAATAAACTAAATTTTTTTAAAATTTTTTTATTATTATATAAAAATAACTATTCTTTTAATAATAATTATATATTACTTTTGTTTTAATATTAAATTTGTTAAATTCTTATATCTTCTCTTTACAATACATTACTTGTATTATTAATTTTCTCTTTTAACATTTTTAAATTCTATTTTAATTCATAATAATAATATATATTGAATATATTATTTAAAAAATATTTGAAAATTCAAATTTTTACTTAATTTTTAAAAATAATTCTAATATTTTTATATTTATATTTACTTATATAATCTTATATTTTTATATATAACTTTTTTTATATTTAATTTTTTTTTATTAATATATTTTTATATTCATTTTATCCCATACTCTAAAAAATTTTTATATACAAAAATATTTTTAATATAAAATTTCTTATATAATTTATATCTTATATAAATTTGTTTACTTTATACAAAAAGATTTTACACAAAAATTCTATATAACAAAAATTTTTTTATAAAAAAAAAAAATAGTATCATAATTCTACCATATTAATTAATTAAATTAAAAAATATATTTTAATATAATAAATATATTTTCTATTCTAAACTCTCCTTATTTTATAACCATTATTTATTTTATAATAATATATTTTTTATTTTTTTAAAATTATACTTTCATTTTTATACTTATATAAATATATTAATTAAATAATATATTAATTTATTATAATATATAAAAATTTTAAAATTTCATTTATTATACAATATTTAATATTAAATCTTTATATAAATATATGAATTATAATTTTAATAAATAAATTATATATATTAATTACTAAAAACACACTTATTATTTATAAATGTTTTTTATAAAATATTATCATATATATAAAAATTTTTGAATGATAATTGTTTCTAAACTTCCTTAAAATTTTATCAATCAATTTATTAATTTAATTATATATTTAATTAAATAATATTATAATTTTTTTAACTATCTTACTATATTATATTTTCTACTTAACAACTTTAATTATTCTATTAAATACTTATATTTCTAACCAAAAGCTCTGAATAATTAGAGTTAAAAAACATAACAAAGTGCTAGAGCTGTTTTGGGAATCCTGTCAAGGAAACCTGGGACAGGTGTAACATAAATAAAAGTAATATATAATTATTATTAAAAAAATAATTATTCTTATATAATAATAAAAAAAATTTAAAAATATTTAATTTGTTTTAAAATAAAAAAAATAAATTATAATATAATTTCTTATAAATATATTTTTATATTTTTTATAAAAATTATTTCAAAATTAATTTTCTAATAATATCAAAAATTTTTAAAACAAAAAATCATAAATATTAATAATTTATAAATTTTTTTGTAAAATTTAATAAAGTTTAAAAAAAAGTTATTAAAAATTAAAAGAAAATAGAAATTTAGCAATTAAAATTAATTATTACTTAAAAAAATTTTTAAAAAATAACTAAAAAAATAAATTATTATTAAAAAAATATATATATAATTATCAATAAATATTATAAAAATCTTACTTATAAAAAAACAATAATAATAAAAAAAATATTAATTAAAAACAAAAAAAAATCAAAAATCAAAATATCCAAAAATAATTAAATTATTTAAAAAATAATATATAAAATCTAAATCCTAAATAAATAAATAATAAAAAAATAATTCTAAAAAATACTATCCAAATAATTATAAAATTATTATATTATTTTATTAATTTAAAAAATTAATTTAATATTTTTTTAAATTTTTTTCACAATCAAAAAACTTTTTCATTAAATAATTTTATAAAAAATATTTATAAAAAAGTAGTTTAATTTTTTTTTTATATTTATAATTTTTTTAAATTAAAATATTATATTTTGTTAAAAATTTTTTATTTTTTTTATTAAATTTTTAATTTAGTTTATTTTTAAATTGGGAGATATTATTAAAATATTAAAAAATTAATTTTTATTAATTTTTATTTAATAAGTAGTATTAGAGTTAATGTTTTGTAAATAGAAATTAAAAAAAAATTATTAAATAAATAATATAAATGGTGCTTAACAAAATATATTTATAAAAAAAGTTATAAGTAAATATGTTAATTTTTATATAAAATAAAAGATATATTAAATTAAATTTTTTTTTTAAATTATTTATATTTTTTTTTAATTTTATAATATTTTATTAAGTAAATATTTTAAATTACTTTAAACAAAATTAAATAAATTTTAAAAATATATTTTTTTTTAATTGTTAAAAATTATTTTTTAAGTTATAAAGTAAAAATTATTAAATAAAATATTTATTATTTTTATTAAATTTTTTAAAAATCTTTTTAATATTATATTTAATTTTTATATTATTTAGATTTTTTTGTAGTTTAAATAAAATAAATTCTAAAAAAAAAATATAAAATATTTAATATATTTTTTAAAAATTTAAATATATTTAATTTATATTAATATTTTTTTAATTATTATTGAATTATATAAAAATTATATTTTTAAAAATTAAGTTTTTTAGAATATTTAATTTTTAAATTTTATATAAATAAATATATTTTATTTTTATTTTTTTAATAATAAAATATTTAAAATAAATTTTTAATATTTAAATTAAATATTTAAAAATTTTATTGATTTAAAAATATATTTTAAAAATAATATTAAATTTTATTTTAATTTAGTTTATAATTAATTACTAATATTTGTTTTAAAAAAATTAATTTTAATTACAAATATATTTTTATTAAATTTTATATTTTAAAAAAATTAATTTTAATTACAAATATATTTTTATTAAATTTTATATTTTAAAAAAATATATTAAAGATAGATATATTAAATTTTATTAATTTTAAATTTTTTATATTATAAAATAAAAATAATAATTTTTAAAAATTTATAAATTATAATTAATATTTTATTATAAATGAAGTTAATAAAAAAGTTTTAAAAAATTATATTTCTTATATAAAATTATAAATAATAATTTTAAAAGATATATAAGAAATATTATATAGTTAAAGGGTTTTATAAAATTTATATTAATTAAATTTATTTTAATAATATATATTATAAATTTTAATATATTTTTTAATATATTTTTTTTATTTTAAATTAATAATATATTTTTATTAAAAAATTTTAAATTTGATTTATTCTTAAATAATTATAAATAAGTAAATTATAATATTAAAAAATAATATCTTTCTAAAGTTTTTTTAAAAATATTAAAAATAATAATTTTTTTAAATATTATTTTAAATTTAATCTATTTTTTTATTAATTTAGTATAATTAATATAAAATTATATTTTTAAATAAATTATTAATAATAATTATAAAGTTTTAAAAATAATTATATTTTTTTAACTTCTTAAGAAATAAATTAATTTTAAATAATTTAAATTATTTTTTAAATTATTTTAATTTTATTAAATATAATTATAATTTTTAAAAATTTATATTTAATAATAATAAATTTAGATTTTTTTTTTATATATTGTAAGTTGTATTTTTATAAAATAGTGAAAATTAGGTTAATATATTTTTTATATTTTTTAAAATTTTTGCTATATATTAAGATATTGTTTAAGTAGATAATATAAATAATATTAATATATTCTTATAGAATATAATTTATAAAAATTTAAAAAATATAAATATATTAATTAATTTAAAAAATATAATTATATATTTAAATAATCTATAACAGCATTTAAAAATATTTTTTTATTTTTTTTTAAAAATTGATTTAAATATTATAATATTTATTAATAATATTAAATTTAAAAAATATTTTAATATTTACAAAATAATTAAAAGATTTGTTTATAAAACATAAAGGTCTTGTATTTTTAATAATAATAATATTAAGATTTTAATAATTAATACATATATATATAGTTTTTTATTTTTTTTAAAAATAAAAACGATAAAGTATTTTATTTTTTTTAAAAATAAAAACGATAAAGTATTTTATTAGTAAATTAAAAAATTAAATATATTTATTTTTAAAATTTTTATTAATATATTTTTGAAATATAGTAATTTTATATATATATATATATATATATATATATATAAATAAAAATTTTAATTAAATTTTTTTTTAAAAAAAAATATAGTAAGTAAATTAATTAAATTTTAATAAAAAAAATTTTTTTTTAAATAATTTAAAAATTAAATAATTATTAAAAATAATTTAAATAAATAAATTAAAATTTAAACTTTATATAAATTCTTTAACTTTTATTAAATAATATTAAATAAATTTTAATTTATTTTTAATTTAATTTTTAATTTTTTTTAATAATATATGTTAAATAAAATTAAAATAAATTTTTTTTTTATAAAATAATTTTTTTAAATAAATAAAATTTGTTTTATATATTATTTTTTTGTATAAATATTATAAAAATTTAATAATTTTTTATTATTAATTAATTTAAAATTATGTTTTTTAAATTATAAATATTTTAAAATTAAATCATAAAAAATATTTAATATATTAATTATAATAATTTTAAAATGTTTATTAATAAAAAAAAAATATAATTTATTTTGTAATAATATTAAATGGTTTATTTTTAAAAGTAGTAATAAAAATTAAAAATTGGTGTTTAAAGATTAAAAGATTTAATTATTTTGTGATTTTTGAATTAATAAAGAAATTTTTAGTATTATTGTTGAGAAGTGTATTAATAGGTGTTTTATTGATATAAGTAAAAAGAATTAAATATTATTTTATAATATTAAATTAGATTTCTTTTAAAAATTTTATTTTAATAATGTATAGGTTGGACTGTTTAGGTGGTATCAATTCCTAAAATAATTCTAATTTAAATTTTTTAAAAATTTCTTTAAAATATTAATTTATTTATTTAAATTAGATTTTAAAAGTAAAAATTTTTTTTTTTAAAAAAAATCTTTATATTTAATTAAATAAAATAAAAAAAGATTAAAATTAATTTATAAATTATTAAAATGTGTTTTAAATAACGTATATCACCGGGAAGTGAATCATACGCAGAAGTGAACCAACAAACTTCAAATTTTAAAAATTTATTATAAATTTAATTTTAATTAAAAAAAATTATAAAAAATTATATAACTTAGAAATTATTAAAAAAAATGATATTTTAAATTTTTAAAATTTTTAATATATTATTCAAATTAATATTAATTTTTAAATTTTAAAATTTTGTATTTTTATAAAATATGTTGTTTGCTAAATCTCAATATTATGTTATATTTTAGATTTCAAATTTTTATTATTAATATTATTATTAATATTATTATTAACATTATTATTATAATCATAGTCTGATAATTTTAAAACCAGCATTAATTTACCTAATACATATATTATTAAATTAATAAAATAATTTTTAAAAATAATATATAAATAATTATTTACTTGTGTGTTGTAGGTTATGATAATTTGCAGTTGGTGATAAATAACTCCAATTTTAACTTGTTTTCTTCAATATTGAAATCTAGTATTGTGTTGGATTTTAAAATTATAAAAAAAATATTTAATTAATTATTATTTATAAAGTTTTCTGATAATACTCTTATAAATCTATTATTATTTAAAAAAAGGTTGAAATTGTTGTTATTATTGGTTTAATTATTAATTTGATTGGAAGATATATTTCGTTTTTTTTTATTGTTAATAAGAATAGTATAAAGTATAAAATTTGTTAATTCTTTTAATAGATGTCTACAATATTTGGATTGTTGTTTTTTTTGTATTATTATTTTTTATTTTTTATTTTGATTTATTTTTATATATTATATGTTTATATTGGTTATTAAGTAATTTTTATTTTATCTTGATATTAATTGATATTAATTATTATATTATTGTATTTTTTTATAGATTGTTTATGATGCTTTGAATTGTGTTTTTAATAAATTATAATATATAGTATTTTATTTTGTTAATTTTATAAATATATTTATGAAATAATATTATAATAAAAAAATATTATATGTAGTAAGTTAATTTTTAATATTAATAATATTTTTTAAAATTTAAAATATTTATGATAATTTAATATTATTTAGTTTTATTATTAAAGGAGTTGCTTTTTTGTATTATTTAATAATAAAATTAAAATTATATAAAAAATATTTAAATTAATATTATGTAAATATGATATTATTTTTGGTAAATATTTTATTATATGTTTTTTTAAATGTTAAATAAAATTGAATTTTTAATAAAGATATTTAATAATTTATATTATATAAAATTTTAGTAGTATAAATTAAGTAGTATTGTTATAGTAGTTTGAAGAGTTTAATATTTAGTGGTTGGAAAAGGTGGGTATTATGGGTAGATATGTATAGTAATTTGATGTTATTGGTATAGTAAAAATTTAAAAATTTAATAAAAATATATGATTTGTGATTGTTGAAAATTAATAATTGATTTTTAGGTATATTAAATGATGTTTTGATTTATAAATAAATTTTGAATTAATGAATTTATTTGATATTAAAAGTATTATTTATCTATTTTTTTTTTGTAATATTAAAAGTAGTTTTTTTGTTATTTAAAGTAGTATATTAATTTTTTATATAATAAATATTTTTAAAAATAATTATTAATAATATTATTTTAATATTATTAATATTTATATAATTAATAATAGTAATGTTTTTTTTATTATTATTTTGGGTTAGTTGAATATATACTTTATAGTATATAATATTTTAATAATATTAATTTTAATTTATTATAATGTTTTTTTTATTAAAATTTTATATATTATTTTATTTTATAATTTTATTTTAAATAATAATTTGAAATTATAAAATATTAATATAAAAATTTAAATAATATTATTTATAAATATTGATTTATATGATTAAAATGTAATTTAATAAATTTTGTTGAAATTGTTATAATATGTTTTTTATTTATATAATTTGAAATTCTATATTTTATTTAATTAATAAATTTGTTTTTAAATTAAAATATTTATGATTAATAAAAATTAAAAATATTAAAATAAATTATTTAATATAATTTAAATACTTTATTTATAATAAAAATTGGGTGAAAGAGAAATTTTTAATTAAAATAATAAAATATTTATTTTATAAATTTTTATTTTTGTAAAGTATTTAAAAATTGATTAATTAAATAAGATTTTTAAATATTAATATTTTTAAAATGATGTTGTAGATGCTAATAATTAATATTGTATTATTATGTTATTTTTAAAATATTATGATTTTTAAAAATTATATGATAAAAAAAGTTTAAAGTTTTTTTTATTTTAGTATTGGTATTTATGATAGTTATTTTAATAATAAAAATATTATTATTTTTATTTTATTTTGAAATTAAAAAAGTTATTGTAATAGAAAGGATTTTAAGGGGTTAGGTAAACTATTTAAATAAATAATAGTGATGTTATTTGAAACTTATAATGATGAGGATTGGTATTATATTTTTTTTATAATTTTAAAATTTAGCACAATATTGGATTTTGATGTTGAAGAGAATAAATCGAGGTTGGAGTTGTTTATCACAAGCTGCAAATTATCATAATCTGTAACACACGAGTATATATATAAAAAAAAAATTTTTTTTTATACATGTATTAATATATATTTATAATGTTTTATTTATAATATTAATACAAAAAATTAATAATAGAATTAATAATTAAATAATAATTTATTAATATTAACTAATAATATTAATAAAAAAAAAATTACTAATATAATAAATAATATAATTATATAATTAAAAAATTTTTTTACATATGAATATAATATATTATATAACTATTAAACTAACAAGTTAAAATTTAAATATTAATTAGATAATCAGATTTATATAACAACATAAAAAATTATATTTTATGTATTTATATATATTAAATAATGTTTAAGTTAAAATTAATAATTTAATTTTTATTAACCAATTTTATTAATTATTTATAAATACTAAATAGAAGTATAATATTATAAAAAATATATTATATAATATAAATAAAAAAAATTTTATTATAAATAATATATAATTATTAAAAATAATAATTTTATCAAAATCCAAAAATCAATTTTTAAAAAAATACAATAATTATAAATTAGTTATTATTATTAAATACATCAACACATACAATATTATTTTTTTTTTATTTATTATTTTTAAAAGTATTTATTATTAATTTAATTAATATATTAATAATATTAATAAATTAATAAAAAATTAATTATTTACAATATTACTAAATAAATAAATAAACAAAGATTTAAATATTTAATAATTAAAATAAATATTTAAATTAAAAATAAAAATTTTTAATAATTGTATACACATATTGTTATTAAATAATCATGATAATTATATTAATATAAAATTTATTAATTATTATATTTAAAAAAATATTATTATTTTATATTTCTTAATACATAATATATATTGTTTACAATTATTAAATATTAAATTTAATATAATATATAGTAAATAATATTGCAATATTACAAATAATACTATATATAATAATATTACTAAAATTAATAAACAACTATTTATTAAATTATTAATAAAAACTAGAAAAAATACTATCTTAAAAAATCTAATTAAGTTAATATAATAGAAAACAAAATTAATATTATATAATTTAAACAAAATTTTATTTAAATTATAATATAATAAAATTACCCAATCCAAAATCCTAAATTTAATTGATATAAATTTAATAAATATAATTATAAAAATACTAATACACTTATAATTTATTTATAAAATTATTATTAAAATTCTTATATATATTAATCATCTACTTAATTCACCAACTATTAATAATATTCACTAATTAAATAAAATAATAAAAAAAAGTTATAAATAAAATTATTATATTACAAGAAACCAATACTTAATTATATACTGTTAATAAAAAAATTTTACAAAATAAATATAATAAACCAAAATTTACTAATACTTATATTCTGAATAATTAAAAAATTAATAAATAATAATAAAATAAGGTTATGAAATTGGATGTCAGAGATGTAAAACCTAAAAAAAGCCATAATCATCCTCATAATAATAATAATAACCATAATAAAGAATATAATAAAAATTACAATAAAACTAACCATCTTTAAGGCTATCTTTAAAAAAAATACTAAAGAGGATATAAAAAATAATACAAAAGGTAATTCAAAGGATGGTTTAAAAAATAATTCAGAAGATGGGTTGGAGGATAGTTTAAAAAATAATTCAAAAGATAATTCAAAAGATAGTTCAAAAAATAATTCAAAAAATAATAACTAAATAATAAAATAGTAAAAATTTAAATAAAAAACATAACGCAGTGCTGAGATTTGGTAAACAATATATTTCATAAAAACACAAAATTTTAAAATTTAAAAATTAATATTAATTTAAATAATACATTAAAAATTTTAAAAACTTAAAATATTATTCTTTCTAATAATTTCTAAATTATATAATTTTTTATAATTTTTTTTAATTAAAATTAAGTTTATAATAAATTTTTGAAATTTGAAATTTGTTGATTCACTTCTGCGTGTGATTCACTTCCCGGTGATATACGTTATAGATTATATTTTTATATAATTATAAAAATAATTTTTGTATTTAATATAATTTTTTTAATAATATAATTGTATATTTAAATTATATAAATAATTAGTATATTAAATTTATTTTTTATTATATTTAATATAGAAGAATAAATGATTGTATTAAATAATTTTTGTATATTTATTATAAAAATAATAAATTTATTTGTATTTATTTTTATAAATTTTATAAATATAAATACATATTTTATTAATATTTTATTAATAAAAATAGTATTATTTTTTTAATTTTATAAAAATATAGTTAGATTTATAGTATGATTATTATTTAAAAAATTTAGAATTTATTTTATTTAAATTTTTTTTTTTTTTAAAAAGAAAAAACTTGTTAAATAGTTAATTTAATTTAAGTATTTTTTTAAATAGTGTTTAAGGTATTTATTTTATAAAAAATAAATTTTTTTATAAAAAAAATAAAAATATTCTTTTTTTTAAAAATTTTTATAAATTTTGATAATATATTTAAAATTAGTTTTCTTTTTTTAAATATAGATATAATTATTATAAAAAAATAATTGTTTATATAATTTAATAATAATTTTTTGATTATAAAATTGATAAATTTATTTTTTATTTAATATAAATTTATAAATTATATTATTTTTTTGTTTTATTTTAATTTTAATATTGTATTAAATAAAATTATTGAAAAAACTAAATTTGATATTTTTGATATATTTATTATAATATACTAAATATTATATATAAATTTTAAATTTTATTTTATTATTATATTATAACGTACTCCACAAGCGAGCGGCGCACACAAGCGAACGGTGCACTTTTTCAACAACACCAATCTCCCCTCTTTCAATACCCCTTTCAACAGCTATCTTCATCACAATTCTAATTTTTATAAATAATAACTAAAACCAAACTCATTCTTGTTATTAAAGTATTTAATAATAACAATAAATTAAACTTTAAAATTATTGTTAAAATATATAATATTTTAGAAATAATTTTTTAACATCAACATACTAATATAACTTTAAAAACTAAAACTACTTTTAAAATATGTAAATTTATAATATTAAAAAAATAAATTTTTATCAATACTATTCTTAATATAATTATGTGATTTTTTTATTTTTGATTTTATTATATAGAAACTATAATAAACATATTATTTTAAAATTAAAATACTAATAAATTTAAATCTATTAGTATAAATTAATCTTTAAATCTTATTAAATATAAATTAGAATTTTAAATAGTTATAATTTAAAAGTATAATTATTAACATATTAAATATAAAAATAAAAAAATTATTATTAATTAATTCTAATTTATATTTAATATTAAAATAAAATATAATATTTAAAATATTAATATTTATAATTTTAATAAAATAAATTTTATAATAATAATAATTATTAATATTATTATTATTATAAGTTTTAATTATTATAATAATAAAGTTATATTAATATAGTTTAATAATTAAGAATAAATTATAATTATTTAAAATATTAATATTTAAAATTAATTAATATTATTATTTATTATTTTAATTAATTAATACCATTTCAAATACTAATATATATAATATAAATTGTTTAATAATTGAATAATTATAATTATTAGTAATGGTTAAATAAATAATAATATAAAAATTTAATAATTTAAATATTTTAATTAATATATAAAATTAAAAATTATTAATATTTACTATTTATTAATATTAAATAATTATAAAAACTATTATTTTATTAAATTTAAATTATATATATAAAAATATAATATTATTTTTTTATATTTATTTTTTTATTTATTTTATTTGTTTTAATTATTTAATGTTAAATATTTTAGATTATTAAAAGTTGTTTATAATTATTAGATTGAAAATTTAATATATTAATATATTAATTATATTAATAAACTTAAATTTCTTTATATTTTTCAAAAGATATTTATTATTATAATAATTATTAAAAATATATAAAATAGATTTATTAAAGTTAATATTCTATTATATAACTTAAAAAAAGTATTTTTAAAATTAAATATTTAATTAATATTTTTTTTATATTTATTATATTTTATTACTACTTCAAAATAAATAATAAAGATATTAAAGAATTCTTTATAAATTATTATATAAATATAATTAATTAAAAATTAATTTATTAATAAATTTTTTACTATATTAGTTATTATAAATTAAATTAATAAAAATATATAATTAATAATATACGAGGTAGTACTACTTTGATTTGAAATATTAATATTTTAAAAAGTAAATTAAAAATTAAATAAATGATATAAAATAAAAAGAAAATGTTTTTAAAATAAAAGAATATTAAACATAAAAACTATTTATAGTTTATTAATTTAAAATTAAGTAAATATTTAGTTATAAATTAATATTAAATAATATAACAATTTTGTAAAAAGAAATAATAGCTGATTGTAGTATTGTAATAAATGTAACTAATTAGGTTATAATATATGAATTTGTAAATAGTTATAATATAATTTATTAAATATATTTTAATTAGTTTTTAATTATATTATTTAGGTGTGGTTGAAGGGTTGATTAAAATCTAGTGTGGTGTTGAAAAAGTGCGCTGTTTGTTTATATGCGCCGCTCGCTTGTGGAATACGTTAGATATTTTAGTAGATAAAAATGATTTTGTTATTAAATTTTAAGTATAATAATGTATTCTGTATAATAATATTATTTTTTATAATATTTAAAATATAATTAAAGTATTTTATTATAAACGAAATAGTTAAAAGTTTTTTTAATATATAAATAATATTAAATTTTATTATAATATTTAAATTTTTTAATAATTGGATATATTAAAAATAGTTTATAAATATTAATTGATATGTTGGTATTAATGGTAAAATAATAAATTTATTAATAATTAATAAAAAATTTTTTATAAAAGTTAATATTTATTGTATAGAAGGTTTCTTTATAAAAAATATAATTAAATTATTTGTAGTTTTAAATAAAATTATATTCTGCATATTTTAAGATAAAAATATAATAATAATTATAATACTTAATATTAAAATAATTATATTTTAGATTATGTCATGCGACAGCACGGATCTGACACGTGATGGCACGAGATATGCCAGGCCCCACCTGGGTTCCACCAGGCCCACAAGGCCCAAATGGTAGCGGTCTTAACAACTATTTTTGGGTATTAAGATTTTTAATATTTTAATAATAATTCTATATATTAGTAGTTTGTTAGGTGATGTGTAAGTATAATATTTAATAACTTTTATTTTATTAAGTAGGTATTTGGAATTTTTGTTTTATATATTATTAATTGTTAGTTTTATTGTGCCTTATTAGATTTATAAATAAATTTTTTAATATTATATATTATTAAACTATATTATTAATAAAAAATATAAAAAAATAAAAATATATGAAATATATTAATTAAAATTAATTTAAAAATATTAATAACAATAAACCTATTAATAATAAATAATATAATAAATAATAAAAACATATTAAAAAATAAATTTAAAATTTTTAAAAAATTAAAAATTATTTAAAAATAAAAATTCAAAAAAAAAGGAATATTTTTTCTAATTAAAACTATAATTAAATAAAAAAATTAAAATATTAGGATTATTTAAAATAAAAAATAAAAAAATATTAGAAATAAAAATATAATTAATATTTTTGATAATAAAAAAAATAATTAGTATAAAAAAAAAATTGGAAAAATATATAATTATATTAAATTAGATTTATTTATAGGAGAATGTGATAAAACTCGAGAATTTTTTTAGAAACTAAATTTTTACTTTATATTTTTAAAATTTATTTAAATAGATAAAATGTGTATTAAATTCATTTTTGAACTGATGAAAGACTATATTTAAGAATAAGTAGTTATAAAATTAAAAGTCTTGTTACAAAACAAAAAACTAAAAAAACTAAAAAACTAAAAAAAATTTTAAATATTAATAATATTATATTTTGATAATTTAAACAAAATTAATAAAATTAAATTTATAATTTTAAAATTAAGATAAAAAAAAATAGTATTTAATTATGTTATATAATTTAAAACAATATAAAATAAAATTTTAAAATAAAATAATATTTCAATAATATATTTTTTTTAAAAAAATTTTAAGAATAATATTAAATAAGATATTATAATAATTAATTCTAAACTTAAAATATTAAACAAATTGATTAAAGTTATAATAAATATTGAAGAATGTTATAAATTGTATGTAATTATGAAAAAAAACAAATTCTTATAGTTATAATTACAAAATTTTCTATTATTAAACCTAATAAAATTAAATATAATATTAGTAGTTATAACAAATATAAAAAAAGAAAAAAAATTAGAGATCTTGGTAATAATAATAAAAAATATATTAAAAAAAGTAATATAAAAAAAAAAAATTAATAGTATATACTTTATATATAATCAATTAATATATATAACTTTCCATTATAATTCAAACTATAAAAAAAAAAAAAAATAAAAAAAAGAAAAATATTAAAATAAAAATTATAAAAAAAAAATTTAAAAATAATAAAAATTTAACTATCTAAAAAACAAAACAAAAAAATTAAAAAATAAAAATTATAATAAAATTAAAAAATTTTAAATTATTAAAAACTATATTAATAATCATAAAAAAATAAAATTTATTAAAAAAATATTTCTATTTTACTTTACAAATAAAAATAAAATAAAAAAAAAGAAATAAATAATTAAAGAATTTTTAAATTATAATTTATTTTTAATTTTTATTAATTTAAAAATAATAAAATAACATAATATTAAATAAAAAATTAAAAATTAAATAATATTTTTATATTTAATAAATAATAATAACATTTTTAATAAAAAAATTATATATATAATTAAACTTTTAAAACTAAATATTAAAAAAAAAAAAAAATTTAAATATATTATAATATAATTGATATAAAGAATTATAATATAATTTTTAAATTTTTTATAATTAAAATAAATTAATTTAAAAATTAATTTAAAAAAAAAATTATAAATTTTTAGATCATTAAAATAAATAGAGAATTTACAAATATAAATAATATAATAATTATAATTATTTTAAAAAAATTTAAAAAATTATTTGAAAAAAAAAATTATATGTTAATAAAAATAAAAAGATTTATTAATTAAGAAAATATGATAATATTAAAAATTGTTTATTTTTTAGATAAATATAAAGATTTAAAAAAATTTTTTAATAAAAAATTAATTAATAAATTATTAAAAAAATAATTATAAAATTATAAAATTTTAATAATGAAAAAATAAAAATTTTTATAAAAATTTATTTATAAACTAACAGATACAAAAAAAGAAGTATTCAAAATTTATATATAAAAAAATTTAGTTAATAAATTTATTTAATTATTTATATTTTTAATTAAAATATTAATTTTATTTATAAAATTGAAAAAAAAAAAACTACATTTATATATAAATTATAAAAATCTAAATAATATAATAATAAAAAATAGATACATTTTTCTACTAATAAATATTATAATAGAATAATTTAGGAATATATAATATTTTATAAAGTTAAATTTATGAAATATCTATAACAAAATTAAAATAATAAAAAACAAAAAATAAAAAATAATTTTTAAAATTTAATATAAATATTTTAAATATTAAATAATGTTTTTCAATTTTATAACACATTTAAATTATTTTAAGTATTAGTTAATAATATTTTAAAAAAATTTTTAAATATATTTATAATAATTTATCTAAACAATATCCTAATTTATTCTAAAATAAAATAAAAATATATAAGATATATATGACAAATATTAAATACTTTAAAAAAATTAAATTATATACAAATTTTAAAAAATATAAATTTAAAAAGAGTAGTATAAAATTTCTTAAATTCTTAATATTAACAAAAAAAATAATTATGGATTAAAAAAAAATAAAAACTATAATAAAATAATTAAAATTAAAAATTATAAAATAATTTTAAAAATTCTTAAAATTTATAAATTTTTATAAACATTTTATTAAAAAATATAATAATTTAATATAAATTTTTATAAATAAAACAAATAAAAATTTAAAATTTATATAAATAGTTAAAAAATAAAATTTATTTAAAAAATTAAAAAAAGAATTTATAAAAATAAATAATTTAATTTTAAAATATTTTAATTTAATAAAATTTATAATAATAAAAATAAACACTTTAAAATATATAATAACAAAATATTTATTTTAATTATATAATAATAAAAAGTAGTATTCCACAAAATTTTTTAATAAAAAAATAATTTAAATAAAAAAAAATTATTAAATATATAATTAAAAATTATTAATTATAATTAAAATAATACAAAAATAATTATTTTGGTTAAAAAAATTATAGTTTATAATTATAATATTAAATAATTATATTAATTTAGTTTATTTTATAATATTAAAAAAGTTGAATTTTAGATAGATGAGATGGATTAAAAAATTAAAAAAATTAAATTTTAAAATTGAATATAAATTAAAGAAAATAAATATAAGAATAAATGTTTTGTTTTGAAAACTGGATTATAAATTTTTAGAAGAAAAAAAAAGTATTTTATTATTTTTACTATTTAAAAAAAGTTAATTAATAATATAAATTATAATAATAAATAAAAAAATATGAAAAATATATATCAAAAATTTATTAATAATAAAAGTAATAAAATAAATAAAAAAAAAAAATTAAAATATAAAAAAGATTATATAATAAAAAAAATAAATTATTTAAATTTTATAATTTAGTATATATATTTAATTTATTAAATTTGAAATAAGGAATATTTATAAAAATTTACAATTTATTATTAATAAGATATTTTAAAAAAATTAAAAATATTAAAATTATTTATATGATAATATTATTTTCTAGGATATATAAAGTTTATATATTAATATAATAAAATAAATTAAATTAAAAAAAAAGTTTATTAAAACCATTAGATGCATTAGTAAAATTATAAAAATCAATTTTAATGGATTTTATAATCAAATTACTGGAATTAAATGATTTTACAATAAAAAATAATATAATATATAATATAATATAAATAATAATAAATAGATTAATGAAGTATATTTATTTTATTTTATATATAAAAAAACTTAATATGGAAATTTTAATTATATTATATATTAAACATTTAATATAAAATAAATTATTGAATAAAATAATATTAGATTAAAGAATAATTTTTATTTTTAAATTTTAAATTATTATTTGTAAAATATTAAAAATTATAATAAAATTTTTGATAATATTTTATTTATAAATAAATAGATAAATAAAATAAATTAATTAAATTCTAAAATAATATTTTTGTAATTATTATAATTATAATTAAAATAATTAAATAAAATTATTGTTATTAATAGTATTGGTATATAATAATATATATTAAGTAATAATTAAAATAATTTTATATTTTATAAAACATAACTAATATTTAAAAATAAATAAAAAAATATAATAATTTATTAAAATATTTATAATTTAAGAAAGATTAAATCTATTTATGAAAATATATAAAATATATAAATTGAAAATATAAAAAATTTAGAATAATTACACAAAATATATCAACAAAATACAAAAAAAAATTAAAATATTTAAAAAAAATAAAATAATATTATTATTTAATTAAAATATTAAAATCAAGAAATTATTAAATAAGTTAGAAATAAAATAGTTAAATTTATTTAAAATTATAAAAAATATTAAAAATATAATTTATAAATTAAAATTTTTAATTATAATAAAAAATTATAATATATTTTATATATTTTTAATTAAAAAATATTATATAAATAAAATATATTTTTATTTTAATAAGGTAATATAAATAAAAATAAAATAAAAAAATAATATATATAAAGTTAAAAAAATATTAGTTATAAATTTTATAAAATTAAATAAAAAAATTAAAAAAAGAATATAATATTATCTAATAAAATAAAAAAACTTCTTATTAACAAAAATTATATAAAAATTTAAAAAAAAACCTAAAAAATATAAAAAAAATCTTAAATAAATTTAAAAAAAAAAAAAAGAAATTTAAATATTAAAATTATGAAAAAAAATAATAAGACTATTTTGAATTTTTTTATATATTTATTTATAAACATATTTAAAATATAAATAATTTAACAAAATAAAAAACACAGAAATATATAAAAAAAAGTTTACTTTCTTTTTTTTTTTTCTTCTTAATTCTAATATAAATATTACAATATAAAACCTTTTTATATTTACAAGAATATAAAACAAAAAGTAAACCATCTCCTCTATTACTATTTTTATTTTTATTTTTATTTTTATTATTTTTGTTTCTATTCTCTATTTTATTTTTGTTTTTTTTATTTCTGTTTTTTTTATTATTTTTATTTCTATCACCTCTATCCTTCTCTCTTTCATCATCTTTATTATTCCTATTTCTATTATTATTTTTGTTATCTTTGTCACCTTCATCGCTACTAATTAAATTAATTAAAATTGTTTTTATTATAGTAAAACATATTTCTAAATCATTATTCCGATATTAAATTTAAACTAATTAAATTACAAATTATTAAAAAATAAAAAAGACATTTGTAGTAATATTAAAAGAGAAAATATTAAAAAAAAAAATAATAAAATTAGAAAAAACCCTACCAAACAAAACCATAACATTATTAATATTTAAATAAATACCCCAAAAACTATTAAAAAAAAAAAGTATAAAATTATTTAAGATAACAAAAAAAGGAAAAGTATTATTAAAAATAATAAATCTACCACCACTAATAAAGTTAAAAAAAACTTATTTAATAATAAAACAAACAATATTAAAATTAATAAAAATCTAAATTTAATTAATAATAAAGTTACTAAAATAATTTAATATAGCTTTAAAAATTAAAATATAAAAATTAATGCTAATATTTATGGCATAATTTAAAAAAAATTAGTAAAAAAAAAAGAAAAACAAAAAGTTATAAAAACTTATGATTAGGATTAAAATGGTAATTTTTAATTAAATTTCAACAATTACATTGTTTATATTTATTCTTACAATATTAACCAAACTGGACATAACAAATTTAATCAAGAATTAAACATTAATTATAAAAAAAATTGATTAAATTACTTATATTAATAATAATTTCCTTAATAATATTAATATTATTAACAACTAAAATAAATATATAAAAACAAAAATAAATAAAAAAAAAGAAAATAAATAAGAAATTTTATTTTTAATTTTTAAAAAGTTTGAAATTTTTATACAAGTTTATAAAAAGAAATATAAACACAAAAAATAAAATCACTAACTAAAAATAAAAAACTTTTTTAAACAAAAAACAATATCTAAAAAAAAAAATAAATAAAAAAAAAAAAAAAAAAAAAAATAAATAAAAAAAAACAATATATATAAAAAATATAAAATTATTTTAAATAAATATTTATAACACATTATAAACTATAATATATAATAAAATAAAATAAATAAAAAATACAATAAATAATTATATATATAAAAAATTAATAAATTTAATTTACTTAAAAGAAATAGTAAATACTAATCAAATAAATTTTTATAAAAATTAATATAAAATAAATTATAATATATATATATATTTATTTCTTTTATAAAATATTTGCATTATTAATTTTTTTATTTATTATTATAATAAAACATATTTTATTTATAAGTATTTACACTTAAAATAATTAATTATAACCAAGTAACTAATACCAACAATTTTAATATATAAAATTAATGAAAAAAAATAAAAAAAATCAAAAACCTATATAATTTTAAACAAATAAATTAAATTAAATTTACTAAATAAAACATTATCTATTTGTTACACCTGTCTCAGGTTTCCTTGTCAGGATTCCCAAAAACAGCTCTAGTACTTTACTATATTTCTTAATTCTAATTATTTAAAACTTTTAATTAAAAATATAAATATTCAATAAAATAATTAAAATTATTAAATAGAAAATAAATTCTCTAATATTTATCGACCTTCGGAACGAACGACCCCCTCATAACTTTAGAACGAAGTATCCAAAACCAAATAAAAAAATATCTTTCAAAAGCTCTTAAAATAAAGAATAAATATACCAAAAAATAAAATACAAACCAAAAAAACAAGAGAGAAATCACAAAATAAAATTCTAGAAATCTTTTACAATCATCTACATACAAAATAAAAAGAAACAACAAAAAAGACACTAAAAACACTACAACTTTTTTAAGTTAAATATTAAAAATAGATATACCAAACAATCTTTTAATAAATAAATTAATTTTAACCACTTAACTAATTAAATCACAAAATAAAATATAAAAAAAACAATTATCAATTAATTCAAATTTAAAAATTTATAATATAAAAAATTTAATAACTTAAAATCAAAAATTAAAATAAATAATTAAAAAAAAAAAAGAAGAAATTCAAAATTTTTAAAAAAAAATAAAAAAAATAATTCAAAAAAATAAAACATACACAAAAATAGTAAAAAAAATTATAAAAATAATAAAAATAATAAAAATGA
Source organism: Arthrobotrys conoides (assembly GCA_036971725.1). NCBI lineage: Eukaryota > Fungi > Ascomycota > Orbiliomycetes > Orbiliales > Orbiliaceae > Arthrobotrys > Arthrobotrys conoides. The sequence goes on along the minus strand of JAVHJM010000017.1, from coordinate 6,248 downwards.
TAAAAACAATAAAAATAATAATTCCAATTTAAAAAACATTATTACTACCAAATAAAAAGATTATTATTTTAAGAATAAATACAACCCCACCAAAAATAACAATGAATAAATATAAAAAAATAATAAATATTATATTAAAAAAAAATAATTTAAAAATCAATATATTTAATATCTTATTAAATAAAAAAAGAAACCTAATATTAATAACAAATAAAAACACAAATAACAAAAAAATTCTAAAATATAAAAATAAAGTTTTTAAAAAAATTATTAAAATAAATAAATTTATTTAAAAATTATTAAAAATAAAAACTTAAAGTTTTATAATCATATACAAAATATAAATAAAAGAAAATTAAAATAAATAAAAATTAATTTTTTTATAAAAAAAAATAGAAAAAAATAATTTTAGAATATTTTTAATAAAACTACTAAAATAATTAATAAATAAAGAAAAATTATAAAATAAAAAATCTTCTTTAATAATTTTAATAATAAAAATAAGAGAAATAATACTTAATATTTTAAAAAAAGGAATTTTTATACAAAAAAAATATTTAAAAATAAATTAGTATTATAATTTTAATTCCAAAAATCAATATAATAATTGTTAAGAAATTAAATATTAAAGTTTTAAATATAAAAAAAATATGAAATATAGAATTTGTATTTTAAAATATAAAACCTATTTTTATAAATACATAATATATAATAAAAGAAAAAAATTATATAAATATACTAAAATAAAATATATATTATGTAAAAAAAATCATTTTATAAATAAATATATAAAAAAGAAAAATAATAAAAATTAAAAAAATTAAAATTAAAATAACAAATTATATAAGAATTTATTAATATAATTATAATATATTTATAAATATAATATAAAATATACTTAATTTTATATTTAAAAATAAAATAGATATTGTTTTTTTTCAAGAATTATAATTTTCAAAAAAAAAAAAAATATAATTTCATATCTTGGATTTAATTTAATTTATTTAGATTATAGAGAGAATAGGTTATAAATAGTTATTTTTTTTTTAAAAAATATTAAATATGAAATTTTGAATTGAATAAATTTAATTAATAATGAGGATTGCCAAATTATAAATTTTAAATTAAATAAATTTGGTATATTTAAAATTTTTAATATTTATAACAAAAAACAATAAATGGATTTAAAAACAATAAATATAATAAAATTATATATAAAAAAAAGATTATATAAAAAAAAATTTTTAAATTATAAAAATAAGTGTTTAATATTAAAAGACTTTAATTTATATTATTTTCTATGAAATTTAAAATATATTAATAAATTGAGATTTAAAAAAATAGTAGAATTAATTAAAAATAAAAAACTACAAATTTTAAATAATCCAAAAATATTAATTTATTATTATTAAAGGAAAAATATAAATGGTTTATTTGTATTAGATTTAATTCTAATTACAAACTCAATAATTAATTTTATTGGAAAATAAAGAATTGAAAATAAAATGGATATTAAATTAGATTATGAAGTAATTTTATTTTATATATTATAATTAACAAATTTAGTAAATACCCTATTATTTATTAATAAATACAACTAAAAAAAAACAAATTAAAAAATCTTCTAAAAAAAATTATTAAAATTAAATAAAAATCTAAACAAAAATAATTTCTAAAATAATTTACTTTTTTTATTTAATAAAAATAAGATAGAAATAAAACAAAAACTAAAACAAGTAACAAATCTATTTTAAAAAAATCTAATTAATACAATAGAAACATTAATACTAAAATTAATAATTATATTAAAATCCAAAATATAGTGGAATTAATAAATAAATAAAAAAAGAAAAGAAATATTACAAGAACAAAAATTTTGGAAAAATAATAAATTATAAAAAAATTAAAATTTATTTAAAAATAAAAAAAACATATATTTTAAAATAATAAGAAAATTAAAATAAAAATTTTAAAAAAATTATCTAATAAATGTAAAAAATGAAAAAAATTTTAATATATTAAAATACATAAAATTAAAAAAAACATAAATAATTCCTAATTTAAAATTTAAAAAAAAAAAAAGGTATTAAATTTTAAAGAAAAATTAAAAATATTAAGAAAAACATTATTTTTAAAACTTTTAGTTTTTAAGGAAAAAAATAACCCCATAATCTCAAATAAAAAAGAGATAAAATGGGAAAAAATTATAAATAAAGAAATTAAAAAAATTATATTTATTTTAAACTCTAAAAAAGCATTAGGTTCAAATAGAATAAATTTTTTATATTTTAAAAAAGCATATAGAATAATTTTAGAAAAATTTAATAATTTATTTAATAAATTATTAAATTATAATTATTATTTAATTTATTTTAAAAAAGTAATTAAGATAATATTACTAAAATTAAATAAATTAAATTATAATATACTAAAAATTTATAAAATTATAAATTTTTTAAATTATTTAAAAAAAATATTAGAAAAAATAATAATAAAAAAATATAATTTTTCTATTAAAAATTTATAATATATTAAATTTAGAACAAATTAGTAGTAGAAAATTAAAATTTGTAATTGATGTGGTTCTATTTTTAATAAATAATATAAAAATAATAAAAAATAAAAAACTTTTAATTTTTATTTTATTTTTAAATGTAAAAAAAATTTTTAATAATATTTTAAAAATAAAATTGATTAATATATTAAAAAATATAAAATTATTAATTTAATTATTAAATTAAATTGAAAATTTTATATTAAATAAATATATTAAATTGACTTTTAATAAATAAATAAAAAAAAAATTAAATTTAATAAAAATTAAAATATTTTAAAAATTATTTATATTTTTAATTCTATTTTTTTTATATTTAATATTTTTCTTTAAAAAGTTAAAAATAAAATATTTATTTATTAAAATATTTTTTTATATAAATAATATAGTAATAATAATTTAAAATAAAAAAATTGAATAAAATATTAAAAAATTAGAAAAAATATTAAAAACAATTTTTTTATAAGTTAAAAATAATATAATAATATTTAATAATATTAAATTTAAATTAATTTATTTTTATTTTAAATATAAAAAAGAAAATAAAGTAATTTTATTTAATAATACAAAAATAATATTATTAAAAATTATTAAATAATTAAAAGTTTTTTTTGATATAAAAATAAATTTTAAAATTTATATTAAAAATAAAATATTTATAGTAGAAAAGATATTTAATTATATTTAAAATTTAATTAATTTAAAAATTAAATTAAATTTAAAAGTATTTATATAATTTTATAAAAATTATATATATTCTGTATCTAATTTTAAAATTAAAATTTAATAGAAAAATTAAAATTTATTAATTAAAAAGTTTAAAATATTTTAAAATAAAATGATAAAAAAAATAATAAATATTTTTAAAACAATTTTAATAAATTTTATAAAAGTTAAAATATTTATTTTATTATTAGAAATTAAATTAAATAATATATAAAAAAAATATGTGTTAAAAATACTTTTTTTAAATAAAAAAATATTTAATTAAATTAAAGGTACTAGATTTTTTTTTATTAGAAAATTTTTTTAAAAGAGAAATAAAAGAAGATAATTTAAAATATTTAAAATAAAATAAAAATAAAATAAAAAGAAAAAAGTATTATAAAATTATATTAAATTTTATTTTGTTTAGAATTAATTTTCAAATAAATTTATATATAAAAATTAAGGAAATTAATCTAGAATTAGAATTTTTATAATTTGAAACTAATATTAATTTTTATATAAGTAAAAGTAGTAAAGAATTGGAAGCAAAAATATATAAAAAAAAGAAAAAGTATTTAAATTTAAAAAAGAATTTAATTATTTATTTTAATAGATCTTTTTTAGAATTAAAAAATAATATGAAATTAATTAAAATTAAATGTTATAAAAAAATAAATTAAAAATTTATTTTTGAAATTTTAAAAAGTTTAAATGATGAAATAGAAGTTTATAATGTAGAATTAATTATAATATATAAAGGTTTTAGATAGGCTAAATTAATTGTAATAAAAAATAATAAAATAGAAGAAATTTATTTGTTTACTAATAACTAGATTGTAATAAAAAGATTAAAGTTATTAAAAATAGATTTAGGATAAAAAATAACCTCAAAAATTTGGTTTTTGTGTAACAAAATCTAGTCTTACAACATAAAAATAAATATTAATTAGGTATTAGGATATATAGAAATAAAAGGAAATAAAAAAACAGATTACTTAATTAAGGAAGTTGCAAAAATTCAAATTAAAAATCCTTTTATTTTTTATTCTTTTTTAAAAAGAAATATAAGATTATAAAATTTTATAAAATAAGAAGAAAGTTGGAAAATAAATAAAATAAAATTAAATTATTTTAATTATTTAAAATTGAAAAGAAATAAAGTTTTATAAAAATTGAATAATAAAATTAATTTGATAATAATTTAATTAAGAATTGGTTATGGATATTTTAATAATTATTTTTATAAAATATTGAAAGATGTTATTAATAAAAATTGTTTATGTAATAAAATATTTTAAATATTAAAATATCTTTTACTATATTATAAAAAGTATATAAAAAAAAGAGAAATATTAGAAAAGAAAATAGATAAAAAATTTATAAATATAAAATTTTTATTATTTAATAATATGAATTTACAATATATGATAAAATTTATAGAAGAGATTAAGATTGTATAAAAAAGTAATTAAAAAGAAAAGATTGAAATTAAAATAGAATAAGGAGATTTTGAAAAATAGATTTATATTTTAATTAAAAAATTTTAAAAGATTAATTATAAAATTGTAGATAAAAGATATTAGAGTGGGATTAACAATTTTTTTTTTAATAATAGAAAAGAGATAATAAGTGTAGAGGGGAAGAGATTTTAAGAAAAATAATGAAAAAAATAAAAAAGTTAAAAAAGATTGAAGAAAGATAAAATAGATTAATTGTGTTGATTTATTTAATTTTTAGATTAATTTTTATTTAAAATTATAATTTTTATTTGTTTTATTTGTTATTTGAAATTTTGGGTGTGTTGTAAAGAAAATTTTCTTCTGTCCGCCATAAGCTACTAGCTTGCATGCGTGTATGATACATAATAATAATAATAAATAGAAAATATAATATGATAAAATAATTAAAAAAACTATAATACTATTTAATTAAATATATAACTAAATTAATAAATTAATTAATAAAATTCCAAAAAAGTTTGAAAATAATTATTGTTTAAAAATCTTTATATATATAATAATATTTTATAAAAAATATTTATAAATAATAAATATATTTCTAATAATTAATATACACAAGTTATTTATCAAAATTATAACTTATACACTCATATAAAAATTTAATATTAAATATTATATGACAAATAAAATTTTAAAATTTCTATATATTATAATAAATTAATATATTACCTAATTAATATATTTATATAAATATAAAAATAAAAGTATAATTTTAGAAAAATAAAAAATATATTATTATAAAATAAATAATAATTATAAAATAAAAAAAATTTAAAATAAAAAATATATTTATTATATTAAAACATATTTCTTAATTTAATTAATTAATATAATAAAATTATAATACTATCTTTTTTTTTTATAAAAAAATTTTATTATATAAAATTTTTGTGTAAAATTTTCTTGTATAAAATAAATAGGTTTGTATAAAATATAAATTATATAAAAAAAATTTCTTATAAAAATTTTTTAAAATATAAAATAAAATAAATATGAGAATATATTAATAAAAAAAAAAATTAAATATAGAAAAAATTATATATAAAAATACAAAATTATATAAACAAATATAAATATAAAAATATCAAAATTATTTTTAAAAATTAAATAAAACTTAAACTTTTAAATATTTTTCAAATAATATATTTAACATATATTATTATTATAAATTAAAATAAAATTTAAAAATGTTAAAAAAAAAAATTAATAATATAAGTAATATATTATAAAAAAATATATATATAAAAATTTAATGAATTTAATATTAAAATAAAAATAATATATAATTATTATTAAAAAAATAATTATTTTTATATTATAATAAAAAAATTTTAAAAATATTTAATTTATTTTAAAATAAAAAAAATAAATTATAATATAATTTTTTATAAATATATTTTTATTTTTTATAAAAATTATTTCAAAATTAATCTTTTAATAATATTAAAAATTTTTGAAATAAAAAA